>OZ014509.1:46307768-46314550 GCA_963966075.1 Aphodius sticticus | reverse complement strand
CTACTCCCTTTTTCTCTTTTTCTCTGATATAATGGTTGCAAAATATCTGAGGCCATCGGAATAAATTTGTTATAATAGTTTAAGAGTCCTAAATATGATCTTAGTTGTGTGATGTTTTCAAGTCTTGGAGCTTGTTCTATCGCTCTGACTTTTGTTTTTAAGGGTTCGGTGAAACGATGCTTTAGAACGTACCCTAAATGGCGTTTCCGTACTTCCAGTTGTTCTTCAAAAGTTGCTTTTAAATTTGAGATTTTTTATGCTCAAACGGTTTGAATTGAATGTAGCTATTGGGGAAAACTGCTCATAACAATAATTGAAAAGGAAATACTTTTTGAAAATTAGTCATTATTGAACAATGGGCAGTAACTTTTTTAGATTTATAAATCATTGATTTTTAGCCATGCACACAAAAATCACCTACCTATGTATGCAATAAAATCTCCATAAAATCACCTTCGTTTGGAAATTATCAGGAAGCAGAAAATGCTATGATTTTTGTGCGGATTGCGTTGTTTGAACGAAGAGTGGGAATTCCGGTAGTTCACCGCTTTTCGAATAGATGGCGCCACCGCTGTTTGAAATTTAGGTGTAATGTATCTCTCTCAGCGCTGTAGGAATAGTCCTGCTAGCTCTGTTTAGCATATTGAATACCATCAAAGCAAAAAATGGTTATAGGCGAACGGATGGTCGCAAGGCCATCCGTATTATTTGTGTATAGCACAATGAAACCAAGACTTGATAGGGTGGAGGGAGGGTTTTTTTTGTCGAAAGCGATTTATAAAATCGCCCGTGGTACGTAAATTTAGGCAAGGCTGCAAATTCCATGTGTTGAGTCACTCAACTTGAGTGTAGCTTTTCGCATTACCAATATTCTCAACATGAAGTTTATATAAATGTAATTTATTCCCAACAAGATCTGAAATAAAAATGTGTCAGTATTTAGTACAGATGTGTACCTACGTAATGTGTATTATACAGGCTGATACATAACACGAGGCGAAAAATGAAATGCTATCAGCATCATAATACTGAATCAAAATTGCAAAAGAAGGCTGATACATAACTCGAGGCGAAAAATGAAATGCTATCAGCATCAAATACTAAATCAAAAATGCAAAAGAACTTTATTTTTCGATCGGCATTTGTTTTAGAGATATTTGTTTTGAAGTTCTGTGACCGCGGTAATGTAGTAAACAAGAAAAAAGTAGAAAGTGAAAACAATTTATTTACAATAGAATTTGATTATGAACTAATAAATAAATAATAAATAAATAATAAATAAATAATAAATAAATAATAAATAAATAATAAATAAATAATAAATAAATAATAAATAAATAATAAGTAAATAATAAATAAATAATAAATAAATAATAAATAAATAATAAATAAATAATAAATAAATAATAAATAAATAATAAATAAATAATAAATAAATAATAAATAAATAATAAATAAATAATAAATAAATAATAAATAAATAATAAATAAATAATAAATAAATAATAAATAAATAATAAATAAATAATAAATAAATAATAAATAAATAATAAATAAATAATAAATAAATAATAAATAAATAATAAATAAATAATAAATAAATAATAAATAAATAATAAATAAATAATAAATAAATAATAAATAAATAATAAATAAATAATAAATAAATAATAAATAAATAATAAATAAATAATAAATAAATAATAAATAAATAATAAATAAATAATAAATAAATAATAAATAAATAATAAATAAATAATAAATAAATAATAAATAAATAATAAATAAATAATAAATAAATAATAAATAAATAATAAATAAATAAATAAATAATAAATAAATAATAAATAAATAATAAATAAATAATAAATAAATAATAAATAAATAATAAATAAATAATAAATAAATAATAAATAAATAATAAATAAATAATAAATAAATAATAAATAAATAATAAATAAATAATAAATAAATAATAAATAAATAATAAATAAATAATAAATAAATAATAAATAAATAATAAATAAATAATAAATAAATAATAAATAAATAATAAATAAATAATAAATAAATAATAAATAAATAATAAATAAATAATAAATAAATAATAAATAAATAATAAATAAATAATAAATAAATAATAAATAAATAATAAATAAATAATAAATAAATAAATAATAAATAAATAATAAATAAATAATAAATAAATAATAAATAAATAATAAATAAATAATAAATAAATAATAAATAAATAATAAATAAATAATAAATAAATAATAAATAAATAATAAATAAATAATAAATAAATAATAAATAAATAATAAATAAATAATAAATAAATAATAAATAAATAATAAATAAATAATAAATAAATAATAAATAAATAATAAATAAATAATAAATAAATAATAAATAAATAATAAATAAATAATAAATAAATAATAAATAAATAATAAATAAATAATAAATAAATAATAAATAAATAATAAATAAATAATAAATAAATAATAAATAAATAATAAATAAATAATAAATAAATAATAAATAAATAATAAATAAATAATAAATAAATAAATAAATAAATAATAAATAAATAATAAATAAATAATAAATAAATAATAAATAAATAATAAATAAATAATAAATAAATAATAAATAAATAATAAATAAATAATAAATAAATAATAAATAAATAATAAATAAATAATAAATAAATAATAAATAAATAATAAATAAATAATAAATAAATAATAAATAAATAATAAATAAATAATAAATAAATAATAAATAAATAATAAATAAATAATAAATAAATAATAAATAAATAATAAATAAATAATAAATAAATAATAAATAAATAATAAATAAATAATAAATAAATAATAAATAAATAATAAATAAATAATAAATAAATAATAAATAAATAATAAATAAATAATAAATAAATAATAAATAAATAATAAATAAATAATAAATAAATAATAAATAAATAATAAATAAATAATAAATAAATAATAAATAAATAATAAATAAATAATAAATAAATAATAAATAAATAATAAATAAATAATAAATAAATAATAAATAAATAATAAATAAATAATAAATAAATAATAAATAAATAATAAATAAATAATAAATAAATAATAAATAAATAATAAATAAATAATAAATAAATAATAAATAAATAATAAATAAATAATAAATAAATAATAAATAAATAATAAATAAATAATAAATAAATAATAAATAAATAATAAATAAATAATAAATAAATAATAAATAAATAATAAATAAATAATAAATAAATAATAAATAAATAATAAATAAATAATAAATAAATAATAAATAAATAATAAATAAATAATAAATAAATAATAAATAAATAATAAATAAATAATAAATAAATAATAAATAAATAATAAATAAATAATAAATAAATAATAAATAAATAATAAATAAATAATAAATAAATAATAAATAAATAATAAATAAATAATAAATAAATAATAAATAAATAATAAATAAATAATAAATAAATAATAAATAAATAATAAATAAATAATAAATAAATAATAAATAAATAATAAATAAATAATAAATAAATAATAAATAAATAATAAATAAATAATAAATAAATAATAAATAAATAATAAATAAATAATAAATAAATAATAAATAAATAATAAATAAATAATAAATAAATAATAAATAAATAATAAATAAATAATAAATAAATAATAAATAAATAATAAATAAATAATAAATAAATAATAAATAAATAATAAATAAATAATAAATAAATAATAAATAAATAATAAATAAATAATAAATAAATAATAAATAAATAATAAATAAATAATAAATAAATAATAAATAAATAATAAATAAATAATAAATAAATAATAAATAAATAATAAATAAATAATAAATAAATAATAAATAAATAATAAATAAATAATAAATAAATAATAAATAAATAATAAATAAATAATAAATAAATAATAAATAAATAATAAATAAATAATAAATAAATAATAAATAAATAATAAATAAATAATAAATAAATAATAAATAAATAAAATAAATAATAAATAATAAATAATAAATAAATAATAAATAAATAATAAATAAATAATAAATAAATAATAAATAAATAATAAATAAATAATAAATAAATAATAAATAAATAATAAATAAATAATAAATAAATAATAAATAAATAATAAATAAATAATAAATAAATAATAAATAAATAATAAATAAATAATAAATAAATAATAAATAAATAATAAATAAATAATAAATAAATAATAAATAAATAATAAATAAATAATAAATAAATAATAAATAAATAATAAATAAATAATAAATAAATAATAAATAAATAATAAATAAATAATAAATAAATAATAAATAATAAAATAAATAATAAATAAATAATAAATAAATAATAAATAAATAATAAATAAATAATAAATAAATAATAAATAAATAATAAATAAATAATAAATAAATAATAAATAAATAATAAATAAATAATAAATAAATAATAAATAAATAATAAATAAATAATAAATAAATAATAAATAAATAATAAATAAATAATAAATAAATAATAAATAAATAATAAATAAATAATAAATAAATAATAAATAAATAATAAATAAATAATAAATAAATAATAAATAAATAATAAATAAATAATAAATAAATAATAAATAAATAATAAATAAATAATAAATAAATAATAAATAAATAATAAATAAATAATAAATAAATAATAAATAAATAATAAATAAATAATAAATAAATAATAAATAAATAATAAATAAATAATAAATAAATATAATAAATAATAAATAAATAATAAATAAATAATAAATAAATAATAAATAAATAATAAATAAATAATAAATAAATAATAAATAAATAATAAATAAATAATAAATAAATAATAAATAAATAATAAATAAATAATAAATAAATAATAAATAAATAATAAATAAATAATAAATAAATAATAAATAAATAATAAATAAATAATAAATAAATAATAAATAAATAATAAATAAATAATAAATAAATAATAAATAAATAATAAATAAATAATAAATAAATAATAAATAAATAATAAATAAATAATAAATAAATAATAAATAAATAATAAATAAATAATAAATAAATAATAAATAAATAATAAATAAATAATAAATAAATAATAAATAAATAATAAATAAATAATAAATAATAATAAAATAATAAATAAATAATAAATAAATAATAAATAAATAATAAATAAATAATAAATAAATAATAAATAAATAATAAATAATAAATAAATAATAAATAATAATAAATAAATAATAAATAAATAATAAATAAATAATAAATAAATAATAAATAAATAATAAATAAATAATAAATAAATAATAAATAAATAATAAATAAATATAAATAAATAATAAATAAATAATAAATAAATAATAAATAAATAATAAATAAATAATAAATAAATAATAAATAAATAATAAATAAATAATAAATAAATAATAAATAAATAATAAATAAATAATAAATAAATAAATAAATATAAATAATAAATAAATAATAAATAAATAATAAATAAATAATAAATAAATAATAAATAAATAATAAATAAATAATAAATAAATAATAAATAAATAATAAATAAAATAATAAATAAATAATAAATAAATAATAAATAAATAATAAATAAATAATAAATAAATAATAAATAAATAATAAATAAATAATAAATAAATAATAAATAAATAATAAATAAATAATAAATAAATAATAAATAAATAATAAATAAATAATAAATAAATAAATAAATAAATAATAAATAAATAATAAATAAATAATAAATAAATAATAAATAAATAATAAATAAATAATAAATAAATAATAAATAAATAATAAAAATAATAAATAAATAATAAATAAATAATAAATAAATAATAAATAAATAATAAATAAATAATAAATAAATAATAAATAAATAATAAATAAATAATAAATAAATAATAAATAAATAATAAATAAATAATAAATAAATAATAAATAAATAATAAATAAATAATAAATAAATAATAAATTAAATAATAAATAAATAATAAATAAATAATAAATAAATAATAAATAAATAATAAATAAATAATAAATAAATAATAAATAAATAATAAATAAATAATAAATAAATAATAATAAATAATAAATAAATAATAAATAAATAATAAATAAATAATAAATAAATAATAAATAAATAATAAATAAATAATAAATAAATAATAAATAAATAATAAATAAATAATAAATAAATAATAATAAATAATAATAAATAATAAATAAATAATAAATAAATAATAAATAAATAATAAATAAATAATAAATAAATATAATAATAATAAATAATAAATAAATAATAATAAATAATAATAAATAATAAATAAATAATAAATAAATAATAAATAAATAATAAATAAATAATAAATAAATAATAAATAAATAAATAATAAATAAATAAATAATAAATAAATAATAAATAAATAATAAATAAATAATAAATAAATAATAAATAAATAATAAATAAATAATAAATAAATAATAAATAAATAATAAATAATAATAAATAAATAATAAATAAATAATAAATAAATAATAAATAAATAATAAATAAATAATAAATAAATAATAAATAAATAATAAATAAATAATAAATAAATAAATAAATAATAAATAAATAATAAATAAATAAT
>OZ014509.1:45344924-45595068 GCA_963966075.1 Aphodius sticticus | reverse complement strand
CAACTAAATGTTCTGTATTACATGATCATGGAACCATAAGGGATCATAAAGATTCAGTGAGCCATTCGACAGAATGCTCTGTATTGCATAAACATGTGACAATAAGGAATCTAAAGATTCAGTGAGCCATTCGACAGAATGGTCTGTATTGCATAAACATGTAACAATAAGGAATCATAAAGATTCAGTGAGCCATTCGACGGAATGCTCTGTATTGCATAAACATGTAACAATAAGGAATCATAAAGATTCAGTGAGCCATTCGACAGAATGCTCTGTATTGCATAAACATGTAACAATAAGGAATCATAAAGATTCAGTGAGCCATTCGACAGAATGCTCTGTATTGCTTAAACATGTAACAATAAAGAATCATAAGGATTCAGTGAGCCATTCAACAGAATGCCCTGTATTGCATAATTATCTGTCGTCGAATCACTATTATAAGAGCTCCGAGAGAGATAGATTATAATATCCTAGCACTATGTATAGCTTGTTCTTCGTAAAATCATTTAAATTAATTTAATTCAAGACAGGTGATCGATTTTGAAAACTTGTTTTATTGTCGGACAATTATCGTGAACCATCAAAACACAAAATTCAGGGGGCCACCATGATCCAGGGTATTTATCACAAAAATAGATATACTATATTTCTAGCGCTCTAATAAATAATAGCGATTCGACCATAACAATAACCATACCTGATTATTTAGTACGCCATCCACCCTGATGGCGACAGCAACATACCAACCATATCGGACTAGATATTACTGTTGTTAGTAAAGCAAATAAAAATATAGTTGGCCAGATTTGGTTCATCGACTATCACATGAAACTGTGGTATGTTACATTCTGCCCAGGTGCAAATGCGACTTAAAAACCTCAATTGAATCTTGAGATTTTTAAGACTATTCAACAAAACACGTTGTTTTACATTGAATAACATCTAACCAGTTAAGTTGATCCCAAAGATTTATTAGAATACGTAATGCTTTAGAAAACATTGCAGGTTAGGTCACGTTCGCTTCAACATACCGTATGCAAAAGAAAACGTATGGTTTTCGCGCCGTTGTGATCGTAAGATACGCGATCTTCCCTCCTTAGCACTGTTTAATTTAATAATATCTTCTTCAGTAAAATTCATCCTTAATAAGTAATTATTAATTAAGATTCATTCCAAGTTTGAATTTTCATGTTCCGAAAACGGTGTCCGTATTCCAAGAGAATAAGCAAATATATTTTCTAAAACTAACCTGATTCACTCTACGGTGTGAACACTTTATAAACAGTCCATTTCGATTTTCTCCCATTTTCCGAACCTGCTTTGTTCGGACGTGTTCTGATAAGTCACTGTTAATCCTTTTTGCATTGTACAAACGTTATTACTTCTAATTAAGGTAATTTACGGTAATCCTTGTTGCACGCGATGTGGAGTCTACGACACAAGACAAATATAATGACGAATCCATGGCCCGAGAGGTGATATATCGAAGTGTAATAGAGAAAAAAGTTGTTTCTTTCTTTAAAATTGTGAGTCAACGCACAGCGGCTTTATATACTACAGGGTGTAAAATGTGAGGAATGTTAGCGAAGGATAATAACTAATTCAGCAGCGTGTCTTAGCTTTTATTCAGTTAATATTAATGACTGTGGATAGGTTTATAATAGTAGTTATCCATCTACAGCGAGCGATTCGCAAGTGGTGAGACGCGCGGTACTACCACTTATGAAATTTTATTTTCACTGAATATTTTAATAAAAGTAACTAAAGCATCAAGCATCTATCGTTTCTTGAATTAATTATGACTGATTTACCCGTTATTAAGTTAGTAACTATTATGAATATGTTAATAATGCTAATTTATTATCTATGAACTTATTTTATTTCTACTATTTAAAATGTTGTATAGTTTCCTCTAAATGATTTATATCTCTAAATGGTCGGTGTTTGTATGCGTTATTTTTTACGTAAACCGACAAACAAATTTAACGGGGTAAAGTCTGGGGATCTAGGTGGCCAGGATCATGATTCCGAATTTCTGCCTATCCAGCGATGGCCAAACTTATGATTTAAAAAGTTCTAGACAGAGTTTAGATTGTGTATATGGGCGCACCATCAAGCAGGAACCAAATTAACGCCCGTTGAATTAACGGCAAAAAAGGTGACAACTCTCTGTTCATGAACTGAAGATATAATTCCCCATTTAAATTTTGACGAAAAAAAGGCCAAAATATTTGATTATTCAAAATACCGCACCAGTCTTAAAATGGTACTGATCTCGGCATTCTACTGTAAAGATCGGGTTTTCATGTGCCCACCACCGGCAATTTTCTGAAGAAACAGTCCCATTTGACGTAAATGTTGCCGCATCTGTCCAAAGAATATTTTAAAAAAACTATGTACTCTTTCATTTTCACCTTAAACCAGATGGTATAGTCATACCTGATGTCGAAGTCTCTTTCTCTTAGCATACTTATAAATTTTGGTTTATAAGGGTGATACTTGTTTAGTTTTATTATTGTATGTACTGTTGATTTACTGCATTGGCTATGTGAAGCAATTTGTCGAACAGAAGTCGTTTTATGCTCGATTACTTCTTGCAACACTGGGAAACTTGTTTCCTCATTTTGATAAACATATTTTTGTGGGGTTTCTTGAAGCTATTGGCAACAGACCCAGCCTGTTTGAATTTCCTCATTATCCTTGAAATGGTTGAATGGGCAATTTGGTTGTGTGGATGTCTTGAAAATAGCAGCAACATCTCGGTGCGGTCTATTTTTTCCATGTATTAAAAGAATTTCAACTTTTTGTTGGAGTGTAAGCATAGTTTTAAAAGTTACAGCACATAAACTAACGTAAACTGCAGTGAGTACGATTAAATGGATAATGTCTGGATAATGCTTTTGTTTTTCATATCCACCTGTGATAACTGGTGTATACTTAATTTAAAATTTAAACAATGCTGCATAAAGAAAATAAACTGTTTGTTTCTTATTTTTTCTTTTTTGTATCATTGGGTTACCTATACAAGAACCTATACTTAGGTGGTTATTGGTGCGTTTTGTGCTGCGGTACATAAGAAGATACATTATTGCATAAAATAATTGATTCAAGACACAATTGATTGAGGTTTCAGTTATGTTTATTAAGATATTATCAGTGAAAATAAAATTTCATAAGTGGTAGTACCGCGCGTACCACCACTTGAGAATCGCTCGGTATAGATGGATAACTACTATTATACTATTATAAACCTATCCACAGTCAATAATATTAACTGAATAAAAGGTAAGTCACAGTCTTCGCACCAAGAAAATAAGTAATTTTGCGTTAGTTCTAAATAAACATTAGTTATCATACCAAAATAACAAAAAATATAAAAAATGTATTGAAATTTCCAAAAAATAGATTAAAAAGAACCTTTTAGTATCACTGGCATTTACTAATATTTGTCAGAAAAGTAATAATTAAGAAAAAAACTGAAAATATTTTTTTTCAAGGTAGGTGGCTCTGAATTCATATTTGAATATAATTTTTATTTCTAAACAACATTTCCAAATAAAGTTTATCGATAATAATGAAAATACAGGTACTTTACTCTTATCACAAATTCATATATTCTGAATCGCTTGGTATATGGCACCGAAATTAACATATTTGACGGTTGCTGTTTTGGTTTCATATGAGCCGCCAAGTTTTATAAAGAATAAAATTTTCTGAGAAATACACAATAAAAATTTTTCCCATATGGTGCGGACTTTCGTGGACACACTGTATATATAGTAAAAAGTTAGTTGGGTGGATCAATCACTTTGCTGTAATAAAACTCATTTATCTTTGCAATATTTCGACACTTTATTGTGTCTTCGACAGGCAAAACTAAAAAAGAAATTTCCACAAGCACATGTTCAATACTATAATACACTATTAAAACTACTCACATTCAAGTTAACTGAGACTAACATAATGAAGATCAGCAGCACCATTCCGTCATATGTGAATTAATATTTATAAAATCTGCTACACTACGATACTGTACAATACATTTTAAAATTCGAGTCGATATGTCAAACACGGCGACAAGACAGTGATATACTCGAAGAGATAGAAGGAAGGAAACGACGATACCCAGTCAAAAAACAGTTTTCTTATAAAATGTAAAACATCCGCCGTAAAGAGCGCTAAAAGTTAACAATTACAAAGCACCACAAGTAACACCCTAATCCCTTACAGCTCCCCTACGCTTATCAATATCAATTATCAGTGAATATATATAACTGAGGCCATCCAAATCATTTCTAAAATTGATAACGTTTTCGGTAGAATTTATGTGGTACATCTCTAAAAACAATCTGTTGTTATGGTTGTTGTCCAAATCTAAAATCTGAATATTATTGAAATCAAAGTCATGTTCATTTTCTATAGAACGTAGCGCCAAGGCACATCTCGTTTTCTTTGTGCAACGACACACGGCTCTTGTACAGTAATAGTAGTGTAGCAGATTTTATAAATATTAATTCACATATGACGGAATGGTGCTGTTGATCTTCATTATGTTAGTCTCAGTTAACTTGAATGTGAGTAGTTTTAATAGTGAATTATAGTATTGAACATGTGCTTGTGGAAATTTCTTTTTTAGTTTTGCCTGTCGAAGACACAATAAAGTGTCGAAATATTGCAAAGATAAATGAGTTTTATTACAACAAAGTGATCGATCCACCCAACTAACTTTTTACTGCATATTATTTTCGATCGAAGAATCTATATATATATATATATATATATATATATATAATGGATGTTAATTCTCGCAGAAACCTGCATATTTTGATATATATATATATATATATATATATATATATATAAATATATATATACAGTGCTTCCCAAAAGTAACGGGTAAATTCAATAAAACCTTAAATAAAAATATTTCAGAAAAATGCTCTGACACGTCGATTTTTCTTTTTAAATTACTATCCTGACATACACTTTTCAGCCCCCCACCCCTTCGCCCCTAAGGGGTGGCAACCCCAACTTTCAAAATTCAAATAGCAAAGTACCCCTTGCGAAACCTCAATTGATAGATTTTTTTATTCTGAATACAACGAAAAAAAGATTATCAAAATCAGTTGATAAATAACCGCGATATTTACCAAAATGTATTCAAAGAAGAACGTCAACATTCGAGTAAGCGCTGTTGAAGCGGGCATAGCAATATCGTTCAAACAATTGCAACTTGCTTTTACTTATGTCAAACACAATTCAGATTTTTCGTCATTGAAGAAATAGTAGCAAAATGAGATTTATAGAAACCGAAAGAATCGAAGTTTTAATGATTGGGTTTGGAGATAGAAGCCGGACGCATGACGAAGTTCGTGTTTTGTTCAATGAAACGCACCCGGACCGTCCGCCAATATCGGAATCTACAGTAAGTCGAATCGAAAACAAATTTCGCGATCTCGGTCATGTACGGGATAAGCCTAAGGCAGGACGTCCATTGGCCTTAATTGAAAACCGACAATTGGATGCTATTTTAATGGTGTAAGAAAATCATTCAACCCTTGCGGAGGTCGCTTCACAAGTTAGTGCGTCAAAAAGCACAGTGTCCAGATTATTTCGAAAACACAAATTTCACCCGTATGAAGTGCACTTGGTACAAAAATTGTCCGATGATGACTTTGATCGACGAGCGCAGTTTTGTGAGAGAATGATGGAACTCTCTAATGAAAATCCTTGCTTAATTAGAAACATCGTTTTTTTCTGTTGAGGCAACATTTTGTCTGAATGGCACCGCCAATAAACAAAATTGCCGCTACTGGGCTCGTCAAAATCCGCATTGGATGGTGGAAGCGAACACACAATATCCTCAAAACCTTAATGTGTGGGCTGGTGTGGTGGGTTCTAGAATTATTGGACCAAATTTTTCGACGGAACACTGAATGGTGAACGTTATCTGAACTTTCTACGAAATGAACTACTACCTACTTTAGCGGTGTTGTTCCCCAACGTAGAAGATCCTGATAGACACATGGACAGAATTTGGTTACAGCAAGACGGTGCGCCTCCACATTATGCGCGACAAGTTCGAGAAAACCTCGATCAAGTATTTCCTAATCCAAATATTTTCAAATTTCCTAACGGATTGGTAGATGAAGGCTTATTGAATGGCCAGCAAGATCGCCAGATTTAACCCCACTAGATTATTTTCTTTGGGGCTATTTAAAAAGTAAAGTTTATTTTAATAGACCTGTAAATATTGAGGCGTTAAAGGAAAGAATTCCTGCAGTAATTCACTTAATGACTCCAGGAATGTTCGAAAACTCGAAATAAAATGTTAGAAAATGTTCAACAAGCGTTTGGGGATAGATTAGGGCATTGTCTCGTCGTTAACGCGCAGCACTTTGACAATTAATTAAGGATTAGTTAATCAAATTTTGTTATTCCTCAATTTCGTGTATAAATAAATTTTGATAAATATCGCCGTTATTTATCAACCGATTTCGATAATTTTTTTTCTTTGTATTCAGATTAAAAAAGTCTATCAACTGAGGTATCGCAAGGTGTACTTTGCTATTTGAATTTTTAAAGTTGTGGTTACCACCCCTTAGGGGTGAAGGGGTGGGGGGCTGAAAAGTGTATATCAGGATAGTAAGTTAAAAGTAAAAATCGACGTGTCGGAGCATTTTTCTCAAATATTTTTATTTAAGATTTTATAGAATTTATCCGTTACCTTTGGGAAGCACTGTATATATATATATATATAAAAATTTGAAATAGTTAATACAAGATGGCGGTATTTCAAATTTTCATATCAATATATGCAGGTTTCTGCAAGAATTAACATCCATTATATATATATATATATATATATATATATATATATAGGAAAGCTGGTTAATCGACGGTAAGATTTAAAGGAGAAAGGTATTTGTCGGGCAATTCCGTCACGGAATTGGAAGTTGGAAGTTGACGGAATTGCCCGACAAATACCTTTCTCCTTTAAATCTTACCGTCGATTAACCAGCTTTCCTTTAATTTCCATGGGCTATGGTGTACCTGGGGTGTACCAGTCACCTCCGGCGCGACGTCACTTCTTGTCTTCGAATCCTGAAGATGTTGGGACTGAAGCACCAAATTGGCGACATTGGTCACCCCCTGTAGGGAACCATTTGAGTGTTTTTCCATTGAGTGTCCATCTTGCTCCTTGGCTATACCGTACTGATGAGGACTAATAGTCCGAAACACGTGTATACGGTTGCTTCTTCGATCTTCGATCTTCGTATGACGGAATTGCCCGACAAATACCTTTCTCCTATATATATATATATATATATATATATATATAATGGATGTTAATTCTCGCAGAAACCTGCATATATTGATATGAAAATTTGAAATAGTTAATAATAAACAATCCGTACATCTGGGTTCGAATCCCAGGCGTGGCTGTAGTTTTTAACTTAAAAAATTACCGCCATCTTGTATTAACTATTTCAAATTTTTATATATATATATATATAAAATTTATATACAGTGTGTCCCACTTAAGAGTGTAACACCTTCATATCTTTTTTAGTTTTAGTTAAATTTTAATAATTTTTTTTTCAAATATAGAACCCATATTGCTCTATTTACTGCCAAAAAACCAATTGCCCCAAATGCAAAGCACCTTGTGATGGTAAAATAAATGGCAAAAATCAAGAAATTACGTTAGGGATTTTTTTATCTAAAAATTTTACTAGTAATAATTGTTCAGAATTGCCCAAAAACCTTAAATGCAAAATTTCACGAAAATTAAAAAATATTGAAATTTTCTTCAAAAATAAGTCCGTAAGTATTATTTGTATAGGCAGCTGCGCTTAAAAAAAGTGTGCTGTGGAAATTTTGTTTGAAATAAAACATGAACTGTCAAAGTGCTTTGTTGTATTGTGTCGTATTTAATTATTGTCTGAATAATAATGCTTACACTTGCCGAAAAAGTTGAAATAATAAGATTAGTCGGTGAGTTTGGCGAATTAATACTGAATTTAATAGAACGGGCACGGTAATCAACATAAAGAAGAAACGATTGAGGGTACATGTTGGTGAAGACGAAATACTTGACTTTGTAAGACGTAATAGAAGGATGGGCTTAAGAAGAATGTCAGCAATTTTAAACGTATCAAAAAGTAAAATTTGGCGATGCATGCGTCGGAATAAACTACATCCCTTCAAACCAATATTCTTACAAACATTAGAAGAAGGAGACAAAGAAAGGCGACTGGAATATTGCCTTTGGTGCCAGGGAGAGTTCTTGAATAATCGTAATTTTTTTAAAAACATTTTATTTTCCGATCAGGCCACATTCACTACTAATGGCACAGTTAGCCATCAAAACACGCGGCATTGGTCTGTTGACAATCCACATTGGGTTATAAAATTGTCGACGCCAGTATTCAGAAAAAGTTAACGTGTGGTGCGGTATCCTTAACGAGCGACTAATTGGACCATATTTCTTTGAGGGAAATTTGAATGCGGAGCGTTTTCTGCAATTTTTGCAAAATGAATTTACAGACGAAATCGAAAATATTCCACTTATTAGGTATAATAACATAATATTTCAACTTGATGGAGCTCCAATTCACAATGCAATGATTACGCAAAATTGGTTAAACGACAATTTTGACCGGAGATGGATTGGAAGAAATAGTGCATTAATTAATTGGCCTCCGAGATCACCCGACCTCACGCCCCTAGATTATTTTTTGTGGGGAGCTCTAAAGAACGAAGTCTACAAGACTCAGCCAAGAAACAGAGACGAACTGAAAACCCGCATTCGACAAGCTTGCGCTGAGATTACGCCATTAACCCTCCGGAAAGTAGTTAAACATAATGAAAGGCGCATCAATGCATGCATTGAAGCTGATGGAGGTCTAATAGAACAAAAAAAGATCTAATTTGTACTTTGTATTTATTATGCTGTAAATTTTCTGCGAAATTAAAGAGAAAAACATGAATCGAATTTTTATTAATAATTTTATTTATTACATTTCTATTGAATAATAAAGGCTATTATGCAAAGAGTAACCTACAAACATGGCAACATCTTATCTTAATTAAATACGACAAAGCTAGTTCAGGTTTTATTTCAAACAAAATTTCCACAGCACACTTTTTTTAAGCGCAGCTGCCTATGCAAATAATATTTACGGACTTACTTTATGGTTTTTGGGCAATTCTGAACAATTATCACTAGTAAAACTTTTCGATAAAAAATTCCCTAAACTGATTTCTTGATGTTTGCCATTTATTTTGCCATCACAAGGTGCTTTGCATTTAAAGAAGACAATTGGTTTTTTGGCAGTAAATAATAATAATAATAATAATAATAAACAGTCTTTATTCATAGTTTGTAGAAATACAAAATCAAAAAATCATACAAACAAGAAATAGCGTCACAAAGGAAAACAACAAAAAATTCATTTGAAATCGACGAGAAACAGAATATAAACAAAAATCAAAAATCATAACATATTCTGTAACACAATCAAAAAAAATCTTTGACGGAGTAGGGCTCCAAGTTACACAAATAATCAAACAAAGCTCTGCGCATCAAACGCGGCGTGTTAATTTGTTTAATTTCGTATGGAATTCTGTTCCAAAGTTTAACACAGGAGTAAACAGCACCCCTCTCGTACCTGGCAAGCCTGTGTCTGGGTATTCTAAAATCCTGTCCGTGTCTGCAGTTATAAACATGATCACTCCTATATTCAGTAAAATACTCCGGGTGTTTAATAACAAAAGAAATGCTTTCGTAGATATATATTGCGGGGACCGTCAGCATACGCTCATCCCTGAACAAACCTCGGCATGAGTCCGAGAAACCCATTCCCCGCAAAGTACGAAGGGCGCGCTTCTGGGCAATAAAAGCCCGCCCAGCATACGGTGCCGATCCCCAGAAAATAATAGCATATCGCAAATGACACTGAATATTAGCAAAGTAGAAGGTTTTTGCTATATTCTTATTCGTATTTTTCACGAGAATTCGAAGACCGTATATGTTTCTGTGGACTTTGTTGCATACTTGATCAATGTGCGGTCTGAAAGAAAGGCTGTCGTCAACAGTTAGACCCAAAAGAGTAGCAGATGCACTTCTATCGATATTCACTCCATCGTAAGTCATATTGGAGGTGTTAATGTGAATATTGGAAAACAATATAAACTTAGTCTTCTTTGTATTTAAACTTAGACAATTGGACGAAAACCATTTTCCAATAGTACCCAAACATCGGCCAGTGGTTTGTACTAGTTGTTCTACTTCATGAGACTGATTAACTATCGTAGTGTCATCCGCATAACAGACAATCTTAGCACTAGCGAGTGACAAAGAAATATCATTGATGTAAATTATAAAGAGAAGTGGCCCAAGTATGCTTCCCTGTGGTACCCCAACATTTATTGACAATACATCTGACAAATACGTTTTACTGTTCATGTTCCTTAATTTGCAACAATGCGTTCTTCCTGTAATATATGACTCTATTAAATTTTTTACTGGTCCCCTAAGTCCATATCTATCAAGTTTAGCTATTAGAAGATCAATGTTGACGCAGTCGAAAGCTTTTTCAAGATCTAACATAACACTGGCAGCCACTTCCCCTTTCTCCAGAACTCTTAAAATGAATTCAGTAAACTCGAGTAATGCCGTATTAATACTTTTCCCTTTCAAAAACCCGTGTCGGTTTTGATTTAAAATGTTATGTTTTTTCAAGAAACTTACTATGCGGCAAGATATCAGTTTTTCAAAAATTTTAGAAAAACACGAAATAACACTGATAGGCCTGTAATTATTAGTTAGATTAGGATCACCCTTTTTAAATATAGGAGTAATCACCGAGTGTTTTAGTGAACTGGGAAACACACCTTGTAGAAAACACGTATTAATAACCTCAGACAACGGCTTTGCAATCAGGTGAATACAAACTTTAACAATTCTTACAGGAACTTCATCATAACCTACACTACTGGTTGAATTTAACGATGCAACAATTTCAAATATCTCCTGTTCAGTTACAGGTAACAAATACATTGAATTCCCGTTAATTGGTATTCTGTCAATTGTGAGATTAGGTGTTTGATTAATTGTCATCAATATAGTGCTGGCAATCGAGTTGAAAAAATGATTAAATTCATTAGCCCGTTCAAACGAAACATCATTAAAATTAGCATCAGCTCCTTTACTTCTGTTTATATTTTCTGATATAACAGTCCACAGGTACTTAGAGTGATTCTTTTGTGATACTAAGGCATTTTCAATTTCAAAATTTTTTTGGGCAATTAGAAGAGAGTGATAAATAAAAAAATCGAATTCCGGTCCTGGTGGTCGATATAAGGGAGGTCGACATACACATTTGTAGTCACCAATTATGAGACTTGTACCAGTCAGTTCTATAATGCCGCAAACACTCAGCCCACCAATTACCTCGACATTGGCAAAACACAAATTCGAGCTACAATAAAGGGCTACGCCTCCATGCTGCCCCCGCTCACGACAGGATGCGGATGCTAGACTCACTTTTTTAAACTTAAATGCTGAAAGCTGATCATAAGATTGCCAATGTTCACTTACTGCACATACCAATGGTCCGTCAATCGATTTTAAAACTTCATCGAGCTGGAGATGACAGTTGCCCATACTTTGTATGTTCTGGTGAAGAAGTGTTAATTTCACGTCTTTTATTTCCCTGGTGGTGCTACCTTCATTAGCCTGAATAAAAAACGATTCAGGCACACATTCTCCGGCCAAGTTTGCGGTGATTTAATAAGTTCTTCATGGCGCGCCGGGACGGATACCTTAAACGAGGAGTACTCCAGTGGATACCGGGATGCAATTTTTTCACATCTTACTTCTGTAATTTGTTTTATTTTCAGATATTCCTCCAATTGCACAGGTGTAAGTGCTGGTTCGAGTTTATACACGTGATAGTGTACATATTTAGTTGCAGCTTTGATAGATTCGTTATTAGCTGTGCCACAAATGACTTCGGTGTTTCGACGTTTGTTTCTCTTTCGTTCAACGATATTCCAGTCGGTGTTCCCTTTATCGAAATTCTCTTGCCTGTGTGTATTTTTAGCGGAGACATACTGTACATCACAATTTTTCGGCACCGTTGGTTTTTCCGTTGCAGGTGTTATCGTTTTTTTGGCATAAGACTGGGATATACTTTCCTTCGTGTTAACCACGTGCTTTTCAGAATTTTCAGCTAACAGTTGAGCATCTTGCTTATTTTTGTCCCCTTTACGCAGTTGTAGTACTGTTTCCTCCAGTTTATTTATTTTCTTTTGCAGGTCCGCCACTTCTTTCGCAACCGCATTGTTAACAATTGTTTGCATCATTGATGCAAATTCCGCACTTTTTAAGAACTCTATTACACTATTCGGTTCCTCATTGCTATTAGGATTCAATCTTGTGCCGGGTGCCATAGCAAAACACAAGTTAAACTTTAATTTTAGAAATAACTTCACTCGCACCTCAAACACGTGCGCTCGCCACGCGGTCTATACACTGTATAAAAATAGAGCAATATGTGTTCTATACTTGAAAGAAAATATTATTAAAATTTAACTAAAAATAAAAAAGATAAAGGTGTTACACTCTTAAGTGGGACACACTGTATTTATATAAAAATTATAAATATTTCAAAAGTCTGATAGCTTAATTGATAAATAAGTAATATGACGACAAAAGAACATATTTCACAGATAGCTATCTAGCACCATATGGTTAAGTCCAGAATAGCTGTTTGATAAATCTAGCAGATTTGTTGCCCCTTTATAAACCGTGAAATCGTCCACAAAAAAAATCCTGTTTTCCACTAAACGCATACCGAAACTTTCATCTACTTAAGAAACGTGAGTTCACACTAAAGAAGTTTTACCAGCCGCCGGTTGTTACCTGCTGGTAGCAGCTACTAATCAGCTGAGGCTGGATAAACATAAGCAATAAACTCCTCCTAGCATATGAAAATGCTTCGCGACCCAACTGAACATAATTAAGTTTTAGTATGCGGCTGGCGGAAAGCGGCAATGTTTTATGGACGCTCTATTTTTATTACCCTGTAAGTGATGCGTTATGCGTGACGGCGCAGATACACCTTCTCATTTGACGGGCAACATTTTATTTCTCCATGAACGGCCACTAACGTAGGTGCTAAATATAATTTCACCAGAGCATTGGTGTAAACTCAACAAGTAAAGACCGAAGAAATTTTAATACAGACATAAACAAACCTGTCATGACTGCCCTTACGCCGGACGTTCGGATCTGATTGACTTGAAGTAACTTGAAGTTTATTATGATTTGGAGATGTGTTGAGACCATGGAGGAAGGAGGAGTCGTCATAAGCGCTCGGATATGGGACCACTATCCCCACTCCGGAGGATCTTTAATGGCAAAGTGACATTCGCAACGTTGACGTGTTACTATTTTATTCATTTCGCTTATTTCAGTTTGATTAAAGATATTGTAGTGAATTTGTATGAAGATATACATAAAAAAATAACATCTAATTGCATGACGAGCATTCGATGCTGTCATGCATGCATGACCGTGGATTGCGTTGCATGAGACAGTTTTTCAAACAAAATGACACGCATGCGTGACACGCATGCATGACCGTGAACGGGCTCCTTTAGTGACTATACAAGGTTAGCCAAAATTACCGGAACACCCAAATAATTCTACAACGGTAAAAAATTTCAAAAAAAAATTCAAACAAAAGCTTTTAGACTTTAAACAATCCATCGTTCAAATATAATTTGAATATACAGGGTGTTCATTTGATTATAGAAATCGCGTAAATCTTTTGTTTTCAAATGGAACGCCCTGTATCTTTATAGATTTTATAATTTTAGGACTAATTCTGGACATTGTTTACTAAAATAATTTTTTTATAAAATGCATCATTTTTGCGTTTTAAGCGATTAATTAAAATTAGTCAAAATTACCGCAACACCCAAATAATTCTTCATCGGTAAAAAAATTTCAAAAAACATTCAAACAAAAGTTTTTTACTTTAAACAAGCTATCGTTTAAATATATTTTTAATATACAGGGTGTTTATTTTATTATGGAAGTATGGAAAACTTTTCCTTTTCTCATTAAACGTCCTGTACATTTTTATTTTTTAATTCTAAGAATTTCTTTTCAAGTAGGTTTTTATAAATTGATTCATTTTTTAATTATCAGCAATTAATCAAAACTCCAAAACATTTGTTTTAGCCGAACGGATAAATAATAACAATGTGAAGAAAAAATAACAAAACAATTAAATTAAAGTTTCAACCTGCCATCCCTGAGCGGCTTGACAATGCCCCAACCTATCAACAAATTCCCGTAAACAGTTGTCTAAATGATCGACAGTAATACTCTGAACTTCGTCCACTATCCTCTGCTTCAACGCATCAATATTTTGCAGCATGGATTATGGATTATTTAGCAACTTGGACACCGTAATGCGGCGGTGCACCATCTTGTTGAAACCAAATATTATTCAGATCTTCGTTGAATATAACTAGGAGATGAGGTATTACTTCATTTTATGCTCAATATTCCAATAAAACCGGAAGAAATCACTGAAAGGCCAATAGTTTTAATGTGGTAAGCTATCCCACATTGCATCCTTCAAATCAATTCTTAATTTGAAGTTCAGGAGTTTTGACTAATTGCTTATAACTAAAAAATTATGAAATTTATAAACAAATTATTCCAATAAAAAATTATTAGAATTAGTCTTAGAATTATAAAATGTAAAAATATACAGGGTATTCCATTTGAAAAAAAAAGTTAACCAAATTTGCATAAAAAATGAACAGCCTGTATATTAAAAATATATTTTAATGATAGCTTGTTTAATGTCAAAAAAATTTGTTTGAATGTTTTTTGAAATTTTTTTACCGATGGCGAATTATTTGGGTGTTCCGGTAATTTAGTCCTAAAATTATAAAATGTAAAAAGATACAGGGTGTTCCATTTGAAAAAAGAAAATTTACGCGATTTCTATAATAAAATGAACACCCTGTATATTCAAAATATATTTGAACGATGGATTGTTTAAAGTCTAAAAACTTTTGTTTGATTTTTTATTTTAATTTTTTTACCGTTGTAGAATTATTTGGGTGTTCCGGTAATTTTGGCTAACCCTGTATATGTCAACAATGTACAGCCTTGTACTGGCCGCACGCACGAACATTTTTTGAAATACGTTTATTAGGTGTTTAAAAAAAAATGACTAAATGAATTCTTAAAAGTGTTCATATAGCCTGCTTTTATAATGTACCGACTGGACATATTACAATATATTACAGGAGAAATTTCTTGAAATTGCTGGCTAATTTCAGAGTTAATCCGGACCTGGCAGGCGGCAAATTGTCAGGGTAGTTTTGGGCCGAATCCACGGTCATGCATGCATGACGAGCATTCGATGCTGTCATGCATGCATGATCGTGGATTGCGTTGCATGATACAGTTTTTCTTACAAAATTTGCATGAACAGCATGCGTGACACGCATGCGTGACCGTGGACGGGCTCCTTTAGTGTCACGTTAGCCCCGCCCCCCCGGGGTCATTTTGTCGCTGCTTACTTAAGGGTATAGCGTATAGCGATTCCATCTTCCTCCACGGTTGAGACTGAGACGCTAAAAATTTGACATTGATTATATGAGTTACTTGGAGACCTATACGTCTGTATACGTCAAACTATACGTGCCGGTATTGACAATTTCCTATGTCAACTTGACATGATATAATGTTAATAAAGTAAGTCTGTAAAATCCTGGCAAACTAGTTGTAATAAAGATACGAGCAATCTCGATCAAATAGAATGTTTTGATGTGTGTAGTCGGGTTAGCACAGGCTAGAATAAAAACTGCTAACGCCTTCACTAAACTATTTATAGTATATACTTAATGTACAGAGCGACCAACAGAGTCAACCGCTCATGAAAAAAAGTTTGCTCATGCAGATAACCTATTAATTTTAACAAAAAAATGTCATAGATATAAATTACATAAAATTTACTGTACTTTAATTTTTATTTAACTATTTTGACGAAATTACAGAAATGGCGATTCATTTTTCAGATACCTTAGTAGTTCCTTAGTCCCGATACCTTAGTAGTTTCTCCGGAATTGTCGCCACAAAAACGGGTACACCCACACCCACACCCACACCAACACCCACACGTACACGCCCCCACACGCACACGCACACGCACACACACACACACACACACACACACACACACACACACACACACACACACACACACACACACACACACACACACACACACACACACACACACACACACACACACACACACACACACACACACACACACACACACACACACACACACACACACACACACACACACACACACACACCGACATTTTTCTACCTTGGTCAGAAATGTTCAGGGCACCCAAAAGGACATATGTATTTCCGCTAAAATTTTTTTTGGCACGGTTACAATACTTTGTCATACTACGTATCACGATCCACTACTACGGTCTGCTCACGCGCATCGGCCACGCCTACAAGTGACGTCAATACAAGAAGCAGAAATAGCGTTATTATGGCGTTAATTTCCATGGCTGCCTTCGTAGACAATTGTTATTGTCACGGTTGTGATATTTATGCGCTGACGTCATTGCGAGGAGTAGCGTTCGTTGCCATGGTAGCAAATATGTTGTTGTGCCGTTCAAGCCTTTTTGACAATTAAAGTGTTGGCATGGTTGTCAACTTGTTAACCTAAATCACCTACAAAAGTAAAAAAACTAAGTAATGTATTTGGTTGCCTAGGTGCCCGTGTCAAACATCCTTCTCGCAGTGACGTCATTCGCAGAAATTAACGAATTTGAGACTCGAAGTGAGTAGACCGGTGTGGTGGATAGTGCAACGTATGATAAAGTAAAAAGAAAATAGGTTATACGAACATAATCTATCTTAAAGGAGCTTTAATTAGATGGCTTACAGATTACAGATTACAGGCCATCTTTAGAAACAGCGTACAAAGTGCCTATTTTTCTATTGTCTGAAATATATTTAGGATAAGTTCTTTAAAACCAAGTTTGATTCGCTTGAAACCTTTTAACACCACTGAGGAGAGGTCACGAAAATCGAAATTTGTTGATATGAGGAATAATTTCATAAATCGCAGGTAAGAAGACGAATAATTTCATAAATCGCAGGTAAGAAAACGAATAATTATTACAATCTTCCAGAAAATGTTTAGGTGGTATTTATTGGTATGATCTTATATTACATATATAACTTATACTTTACAGGAAATACAATTTCCAAGATGTAGCGAGTAAAAGAACGGCAATATTAAACCAACTTAAGAAACACCACTGGGAAAGTAGGTCATGTGAGATGTCACGACAGCTTATTCAATCCAAATAAGTTTTGTCTGAAACTTTTTTTTTAACATCCCTGAAGAGGGTTTTACATACCTTCGATAGCTGCGATAAGCGCAGTTGTTCTTCAATAATTTTGTGGTAATACATAATAGTTTGCCCGTTAACCTTACGTTTAGGAAAATGAAGGCGCGGGGGGGGGGGGGGTATTAGATATAGTTTTGGAAAAATTTGAAGAAGCATACAACAAAAAATTAAAGGTATATGTTATTTTTGGGATCCTTTCAAGTTATATCCATCATGACCTAATTCAAAGATATTTTTTGGGTGCCCCACCAAACTTAGAGGTAAAATGTTTTTGTCCTATTGGAACAATTGAACTACATAAGATTTATAATTTAGCCAAATTTCAGCTTGATAGTTTTATTATGTCCTGAGAAATTCGACTGTGACAAACAGACAGGCAGGCAGTGGGCAGGCAGACGAACTTACAAACGAGTTATAGGTTAATAATATGGTGAAATACATAACTTATTGGCCCTCTGCATACCCCCTGGAAGGGAGATGAGAATCGATCTAGACGCCCGTAGTCGAGAAACGGACAAATACAGACCCACATTATGTGCAGTAGTTTAAGGCGCATTATGTTTTGTTGCTTATCTGTCACAAGTTCACAGATCGTTCGTCGATATCGTCGATATCATCGTAATGGGGGACACAATAAGTGTCAAACCAATGAATATAACCGGTTCTTAAAGTTCACTACTAACAGCTATTTGCCAAAAAACAATATAATAATACAAATTTGATTGGACTACTAAAACACTACAGATAACTAACATATAGTCGCGAACTGCTACATTTACGCCTTGTGGACATAGTACCCGCTTACCCCGGTAGAAGCGCTTGCATCACGCACCCGGCCAATAATATTACTTTCTGACAGTATGTCGTTAAAACTTCAGACACAAACGACTGTTATTCCGTTTTTTATTGTTGAAGTCTGGAACGTTAAAAAGTGAAGAGTTTCACCGGGTTATACGGTTGTAAAAATGGCAGAAATGATCTCCAATTATATATTTTAAAGTTAAAGGATAATATTGGCCCTATGGATTTAACAGTCACCTCTTATACTTTAGTGCATCGCGCAACGGTTTAAGTACAGCAGAGATGCAATCTCAGCTTGAAGGTTTCTAAAGATTCCGAGGTAAACGTTTAATCGTAAAAGACTTAATACACAGCATAAAAAATAATAAGCAAATATAAATAGCAAAATAATCCAATGAAAGTAGTCAGGAAGGTATGACAATGTAATTGCTTGCGTGACTTGAGAATTGTCATAAAATAAGAAAAGATACGACTATACGAAGGTTTTAACAATAAAACAGCCGCGGTAGAACGGTAAAATCCGTGCATTAGTACAAAAATCCGTTGATTAAATTTCTAATTGATGACGAGAACGAACGTTAGTTAGTTTATGTTAAAAAATAGATAATAATGTCCAAGGTGATGTTGCTCTTCTCCGGTTAATTTCTTCGTTTTGCGGTCAATATTTTCTGTCGTACGGATACGCCTAGAAGTTATAATTACCGGTGTGCTCGTCATAAATTCTGCAATACTGAAAAACGCGTTTTAATTAAAGTATTCAGATAATCGAGCTGCTGGCGGTAAGATTAAAAACGAATAGATTAAAATTGCGGAGTTTTATAACTATCTGTCGCCATGTATGGCCTATAACTTCGACGAGCCGATAATTAATTTAAATGTTATACAATATTTAGTCCGGATTAAACGATTTTTAATCGCTGTCCTGGCATATGGGTCATATTTCATCCCTTTAAGATCGGATACGAATCTCATGATCAGACAGGACTAAATGGATTTTCATGAATAATCTATTGAGTATAGTATGTCTCCACAATGTATTCATTAAATGAATACGATCAATTAATCCTGGCAACTAACAACGATGTTTAATATACCCTGCTCAAGTTCGACAAAAGATAAGCTACTACACTGGGCGACAGAAGTGTAGACACTGTAATTATTAAAATTCAGTCTTGAAACCAAGACATTAAATTCAATAATATAGTGTAGAAAATGTACTTTTATTTTGTTTAGTTTTAGTTTGCCATGTTGGCTCACTACTAATGTATTTTTCCTGACACGGAAGTAAAAGTGTATAGTTTTGAGTTGTGCAGTTTTATTTCCAACAATAGTATACCGGGTGACGCCAGGTAAGGACGTTTATGTTTTGTAGTATTAAGCGAAAATGCCATCATTTGGGATACTCTTCAGGTTAGTATGACTTCCGGTTTTACTAGAAATGACGTCATCATTGAAATTTTAAATGGTACTCCATATTATTTGTGTGATATTTTCAATCAAGATGACGATCTTCACACAAAAAATATGCGCCGTTAATTTTTCGCACCATGGCATCAAAAAATAACCTTTCTTGTTTATTAATATATGTAGTTGGGTATGAATTGGTGAAAATAGCCGAAAATCGTCAAATAAACACTAACTAAATCGACAAAAATCGATAAACGTATGAAAAATGAGCCGGAGGTTTAAAAGTGCGTCGGGATCAGGGATGCCACCTTTTTGTAATTGTTCACGAGAACAGTAAGTGGGTGAAAATATTATGTCATATCCAATATGTCCACAAAATACTGCCACATAAAACAATTAAATAATAAAACAAAATATTCATGAAATATAACAAGAAACAAATACTACATTCCTTTATTAAATATGCAAAAATAATACCTTGCTGTGGAATATCACATAAAAATAAAATTTAGGGATGTATATTCTCAAAAAGTACCATGTAAACCGTAATTTCGCTTTAAACTCGTCGACTTTTTGGTGGTTAGCCAGGAATTGTTGAATTTTATATCTCGGTTAATTTTTTAAGGTGGCGCAATTCATCATTGCTGTAATTAAGATAAGACGTAGTAGGTCGGGGAAAAGGTAAGATATCAAAATCTTACCGAAATGTTCAAAACATTTGTAGGTTAGGTTAGGTAGCACAATTTTATCCGACACAGATAGAAAACTTTGTTTAATTCAAATAAATATGCATTGAAATCTGTAATATGTATCAACAAAATTTTCTATTTGTATATTATAACGAACTATTATGATTGTGTTGAGTGAAAGAATTAAAATTTTTGAAATTGACGAAATTGTTGGTTGAGTTAAAATGCGATATTTTAAGGTTGCGATAAATGGTTCTTTGATTAAAGAAATTATTGAGCTATTATTGACTGGAACTTTTCCAAGGGTACAGTAGAGAACAATCTCCATGTCTCACCGCCTTCTGGGATTTATTGAACAATTTAGCCAGACGCATGCCATCAACTGAGCGGTAGGCTTTCACCAGCCTACTATTTATACTCAAGATAAGGCAAAACTGCGGGGAGAGTGTTTACAGCGCCTTCTAGCAATACAGATGGATGAGGTACTCACACTAAAAATATATTCATTTCAATCAAAATATGATTTCTTTGGCGGAAGTAAACCTTTTTTAAGCCAAAGCAAAAATATTTCTTTGAAGGAAATACACCTCTTCTTGTATACAAATATAAATATTTGGATTGAATAGATTTTAGATTTCTTTGGTGTAAAGAAACGTCCTTTTAAATCAAAACTAAAATATTATTTTAAAATAACGGAAAGTAATTTTTGTTTGAATCCAAATATATTTATTTGACTTCAAAAAATATTGCAAAAAAATTAAAAAAAAAACAATAAATTCTAAAGAATATATTTCTTAAAAACAAGAAATCTGTGTACACGAGCACAAATGGTATCACGCCGAGGACACGAGGACAAATGATTCGTACAAGGACAATCCTCGTGAAACGAGGACAGGTGGCAACCCTGGTCGGGATTGGTGCTAATGGTAGTGGTAGGTAGTGGTAGCAGACGAAATTATAGTATTTCTCACTGGACGTGATAGTGACACATATTAGTTTGCATGTACTTACATGGACATGTGTCACTAGCCTTAAGGCTACGAACACATGTATATATTGATTTCCGGGTGGAAACCGCGTTGATGACTTTGAAGCAATCGACGTTTCGCACTCTGTTGCAAGAGGCATCTCCAGGACTAAGTATCAAAACAAGTGCTAAGAAGCACTTACTGTATTAGAATTAGCACTTAGCACTTGGTTTGATACTAATCCTGACGACGCGGTTTCGTCCCGAAAATCAATATATCATTGAATAAGACAGCGATAGGCTACAACTTTTAACACGCTTTTAAACTTTTTTATGCTCGGCATCTGACGTTTCAACAATTTATTGCAAAACTAGTTTAATAGCGTGTTAACTCGTCACGTGCGAATAATGTGGTGAGTCGGCATTTTTGTGTTCTCTATCTCCGACATGTGAGTTTGCCATAATATGTGTTAATTTCTATTTTGGCTGTACATAATTTTGATTCATAATTGCGGTAGCATTTTAAATCACGTTCGTATTATAGGAGCATTTTTTTCTGCTTTGGTTTCATCAAAAGCACATTCTAATACTATAACCATGGTTATTGGTTACTGCTAATATCCTAACCGCAATTTCTCAATTTATTAATAATAATTAACGTAGACTACCTTATTACACATGTTTTAAAGGACGTAATTTGTGGCTTGACTGATGTTTAGGACAATGTGAAATAACCAGCAACTTTGGTATAAAAATCTCAGTGTGAATAGTTTTTGTTTCTAAATTCTGTACTGCTACTTCGCATTATACATCTCTTTTATAAACTCCATAAGTTTGTAATCAAAAATGCATCCTTATACCATCGGGCTACACCTCTTAGCCACTATGAAAAATATGTATATATCTTCACTATCCCAGTTTAGTGTTGATTTGTTGGAAGTAAATCTAGGATTCCACATCGTCATAAATTGACTCTCACAAGAGCCAGCTGCTTAAGTTTTTTGCTAGTGATTAAATTCCGTTCGGGAATATTACGTCGAATTACCTCGACCGTATATATTAATTTCCTCTTATTTACTGCGATTTAGTACCTACAGTACAACGATCGACTTTTGTCGTTGGTACAGATTTGTACCGTTTGTTGTGAATGTCTTCCTGGCGTTTCTTCCAGCATTCGCTTCGGTACAGAGACACTAGAGGGCTCTACGGAGAAAGGCCTGTAACAGTAAAAGGAGCGTCGGGCAATCTCTCATCAGTCACGACCAATGTACCGGCAGTTAATTGGACCAGTTCTTCTGGATGTTCTACAACCGCTCGTACGCGGATTACTGCAAATCAAGGACATTAAACAGCCTTGCTCGTTTTGCTGAAAACTTTCTGCGCGAACTAAGAATAGTGTCTCCGGAAAAAAAAAATGTTGTTCTATGCTTCTGCACAGCAGATCGATTTGTGATGTGGCGCCTTCGGCCATAGTTGCGAGAGTGGTTTACGTTCCAACGTAACGCACACATAAAGTCATAGCTTTAGTGTTCTCTCCTCTTGCCTTAATTAAAAGGAATCCGAGAATGTACACTGTACACCGAGAGTGTGCACTGTACCCTATTCTAAGATGGAAGATTATATAACATCAAGTCTCCTGTTTAATATTCAGACTTCGTTAAATTCAACAGAAAATACAACTGGTATATAGTATGAGTTAGGGCAAGTTGAATTCCACGAGAACTATGGAATATGGAATATGTGGGGTATAGCTATTATAGTAGCAGCGCACCTAGGCCATAGTTGGCCCCTTTTGCTTCCCCGAGATGGATGTGACGAGCGCATGGTATGGTCGGTCATGGGCGATATGGGTAGCATATCTACGACGGCCTCGCACATCAGTCCCTATCCAGAGCAGTCTAGCTGAACACGGCTGGCTAGTAGCCAATGCACCTTGAACAGGGAGGGCGGCATCTCTGGGAGCACATACCCTCCCAAGCCGAGGCCTGTCTCTGTGGGGCACGTTAGCACGTGACACCATCCAATTCAATGTTATCGAAACTGGTTACGGGACCACCGGCTTAACGTGCCTGCCGAAGCACAGCGGCGGAGTGAAAAATCCGTATGTCTACCCTGGGATTCGAACCCAGGACCAGTGGAGTGCAAGGCAAACGCCTTACCACTCGGCCACTCCGCGTACTCCACGAAAACTAAAAATACTTTTTGGCAGGCGTTTAACTTTTGTTCAAATGGAAAAACATTTTTTTCTTCTGAAAAATTGGAGGCGTTTCTTTTCTGAACTCAATGTTGGTCAACTGTCAAATGTATTCACTTATATATCAGAAAATTTTCACAAAAATAAATTTGAATAAACTACAACTACTTATATGCTTAAGCAATTCCATAAGAACTGTGCATGAATCTGTGCTGATGGCCTAGACAATATGCTACCTGCTAACACTTCAACTACCCAACTGACGTACAGACAATCCATCAATCTGACGGATCAAACCCGGACGATGAAGTTGGTGTAGGTGTGACAGGATCAAGGTACACCCTAGCTAAAGCCATGGTTAATACACCAACCATCTTTCAGTTGGAGTCACGCCATTGAACTGTGCGCCCAAGAATGCATACGATGGAATCTCCGTAAAGTCAAAGTGTGCTTCTGCTCAGAGAGCCAAGCAGCAATAAGAGTGATTAAATAAATCACATGCAAAGTTGTTTGGAAACGAAAGCAATTCTTACGTTAACTGACAAAACAAAAACCAGGATCCATTTGCAATGGAAAGCAGGACATGAAGAACTCTAAGGAAATGAACTTATCGATAGACTTACTAAGCAAAGATCTACTGCTCTCTTTTACGTACCTGAATTCTTCTGTTGCAGAACCAAATGCCATGTCAAGACAAGATTTCGGATATGTTAAGATAGTGTCAAGAACTCTAGCTGGGTATATTCGTCTTGCATGAGGCAGGCTGTTTGTAGACTCTATGTGGGTTATTATTTTTGTTATTATATTGATATTACATAAGAATGCCAATGATGAAGCTTCCTTGCCGAAAGGTGTGCAGCGGTCCAAACTTTAGCGTGCAATAGGCGGCTAATCTGTTCCTGACTTTACATGAAATGTTTTTCGTTATGTGATTATCATCATTCACTTCATCATTAACGAAAACCATTTATTATACTATTGTGGCCTATCTTTTAAGTAGCAATGCAATGTGTTGTACTATGTTCCCAGTTTTTAGTAAGTCCGTAATGCAGAGAGCGATATGCCATTATGTGAACTTAACGCTCACGCCAGGGCGTGAATAATAGGTTACATTCGACTCAGATTGATATACGAGTTTGCGAAGCGTTTTGAAACGCACATTTCCTTCTCGGCTAATAACCGTCCTAACAGAGATTCTCTTCTACAGCCGTAAATATCCCGGCGCCACGAAATTACCGTCACGTGGACACTTTATAAATCATATAAGTTTTTCAGGCGTGTTTTTCAGGCTGAAAGGCGACGAGGCATCGGAGCACGATTCCCACTCAAACTACTGCACGCGCTTCAGCCGTATAATTTGCAGTAACCTTGTATTGTCTATTTTTCCACCCGGTCATAATAACAATAACAATATCTGGTTTGGATAGCCATTGAATAGACCCGAACATAAATAAAGCACGTTAATGTACAGTTAGGTGGTGTGTATGGATGGGTGTTTGCTGTTCGCACGATTCATGCTCTCTGTCGTGACGGTTTTCTGCTCTGGCGTTGTCGCATTTTTCTTATTATGTAAACGGGTATGCGCTGGTACATTAGGGGGGCACTGTGATCCGGGTGGGATTACATAACCAAAGATTGTATTTTTGAATGTTTCAATAAACTGAGCCAAAAAGTTGGTTTATTGGAACATACAACTTAAATTGGTAGTCATAGGTGAATCGTTCATATCGTTCCTTCATATCGTCAACTTCGCAAGCTAACTAAAAGCAGAAGACCTATTAGCGACATAAGAAATTAAAGATACAAAATTGTAGTCGAATTACTATTAGGTATGCCATAAGAGAGAGAGAGAGAGAGAGAGACTATATCTCAAATCTCTGTATATCTGCGAGAAATTGATGCCATATTTTCAGCACCTAGTAATAACACTGCGCAATAAGAAAATCCATCGCGAGTGATTCCAACGAGAAATTAAAGTAAATCCAGCTACAAACGTAACGATAAACTGTAACGATTTAACTGTGCAAACCGAACTGCGCAGATTTTTCCAACGGCTGTAGGCTAAATCGTTGCAGTTTATCGTTACAATTTACTCTACAGACGTTGCAAAAATATGCACAGTTCGGTCTGCATAGTTAATTCGTTGAAGTTTATCGTTACGTTTGTTCTGGCTTAAGCCAACTAAACTAACTAACAAAATGCTTTTTATGTTCTCCTAAAGTCGCATAAGTCCAATATAAAAGAGTACCAGAACTACTGTATCATGATTTCAAAAACATAGGACGCTTTATGGATCACCCAGCACAGAAATACATTGTTACTCTTACGTTCATTTAACGCACTTTCAGCCGTATAGCTTGAAAACGCCAATACGTACTCAAACTTTGTGTATACCTTTTCTGTAAAGAGAATTAAACTATTATGTTTCGTGAGTACGCTCTTGTCGTCCAATCAATAGATAGCAAGATATTGTTAAAAGGCCACTTTTTAACCTTGAATAACGCACGACGCAAACACGATGTCGATAGTGACTCTTTGCACGCTATTTGTAATGGTCAAACAAAGGTGTACACACTGTACACTGTACGCAAAAATACAGCTAAACTAAACTGCTGTATGTGAATAATTTGACTGGGCTGGTCATCCAGTTATGCATGATTATTTTGCAGAACAATGAACAGTGTTCTTAATAGTAGAGTCAACATAGACACAAATAGTGCGTTAATATCATTGGAAATACTCGGATTTTAATGATTCTTTTTAAAGCGCTGCATATTTAAAGCGTTAAAACCTGTACAGGTCAAGGATCGACACTATTCATTTATTTAAATATTTATAGTTTGGAAATGTTATATCTAGGAAATTTTAAAAACGCCAACAAGGAAGATAAAGTCACTAGAAAATTAATTAGGGATACTTCTGGTAAGTCAACAGTTAGTAAAAAAAATAAGTAAGCCAATGCATGGTCAATTTTTAAGAATTGTGGAGGGTGATGGTATTTCAAAGTCCTGCTCGTTATCTTGGCTTTGTCATGGGAACATTAAGGCTGGAACGGAATCCTCTGTCATAGCGGCGCAAGATCAGGCAGTACGTACTAGATATCATGAAGAGAAGATTATGAGAGTTGCTCATGATGGGAGTTGTAGACTGTGTCATCAGGCTCCGGAACATGTCTATCATTTATTGTCGGCTTGTCCAGTCTTAGCTGAGTCACATTACATTACTAGGCATGAGAGGGTGGGAAGATATACAGGTACATTACAATTTGCGTTTATAACTAGGTTTAGCAATGGATGTGTCTCGGTGGTATGACCACATACCATCTCCTGTTGTGAGTAACGATCATACTACCATATTATGGAACATGCGTGTTGCCACTGATAGAATGCTTGATGCTAATAAGCCAGATATCGTGGTAAAGGATTTCCAGAGGAAGTTGTGCACTTTCATAGAGATCTCGGTACCTGCTGATGCGAATGTTGTAGGGAAAGAGCTTGAAAAACAACTTAAATATAGGGATCTCTCAATAGAAGTTCAGCGTATGTGGTGAATGAAAGTGAACATTGTTCCGGTGATTGTAGGTTCATTGGCAGCAGTTACTCTAAATTGTAGTAAACATGTGAAGGAGTTGCCGTGCAAAATTTCGCCTGGCATATTCAAGAAATTGTGGTTTCGGGAAGCGCGAATATTTTGAGTAGAGTTTTATCATAAAAGATCCAAAATTTACTGCTATCTTACTGCTCACATATACAATTTCATCTTTACCTTCCTTTGTATATTGTCTATTAATAAATAATGACTTCATGTGTTTTGACTGACCTATCCACAATGCTGCACGGGATTTCCACAGCTTTCCTCTGCTTTGTAAACTTGTGTTGCAAAGCATAAATGGCGTTGTTTTTCAAAATTGGGTTGAGCTGTAGTTATACCCGCAAAGGGAATACCCTAGGCTTCAGTGAAGCTCGGTACTACCAATTTTCCCTGATAGACTTCATTACTTTTCAAAATCTATTAGTGTAATTTTAGTATTTATATGTTGTATCTAAATTATATTATGTAGGTTTAATATATTTAATGATATGTATCAGAAAGTTCCAATAAATAATAATAATAAAAATATGCATGGTCAATTTTTAAGAATTGTGGAGGGTGATGGTATTTCAAAGTCCAGATCGTTATCTTGGCTTTGTCATGGGAACATTAAGGCTGAAACTAAATCCTATATCATAGCGGCGCAAGATCAGGCAATACGTACCAGATATCATGACCAGAAGATTATGAAAGTTGCTCATGACGGGAGTTGTAGACTGTGTCATCAGGCTCCGGAACATGTCTATCATTTATTAGCAGCTTGTCCAGTCTTAGCTGAGTCGCATTACATTACTAGGCATGATAGGTATGCACAGAGGGTATGCAGAGGAAGGTATGCACGTTCATAGAAATCTCGGTACCTGCTGTTGCAAATGCTGTAAGGAAGGAGCTTGAAAAAACAACTTAAATATAAGGATGTCTCAATAGAAGTTGGACGTATGTGGGGAATGAAAGTAAACATTGTTCCGGTGATTGTAGGTTCATTGGGAGCAGTTACTCTAAATTATTGTAAACATGTGAAGGAGTTGCCGTGCAAAATTTCGCCCTGGGAAATTCAAGAAATTGCGGTTTTGGGAAGCGCGAATATTTTGAGAAGAGTTTTATCATAAAAGATCCTAAACTTACTGCTATCTTACTGCTCGTATATAACATTTTATCTTTACCTTCCTTTGTATATTGTCTATTAATAAATAATGAGTATGAAAAGAGTATGAAAATGGCCGATAAGGCAAGTAGCGATGCTGCTAGTGAAGAAATAAAGTGCAGTATATCTACGAGCAAAGTAGTGAATTTTATAGTTTGTGACATATGTGAAGGGTATTTCCATCCAGGATGCCTCAAGCGTCACGTAGCAAGCTGCACCAGGCGCAAATCAGCACAAATTGATGACAAGTGGTAGGAGCGGTTATGGAAACCAAAACAAACAATCCCGAGTTTGAAATTCAATTACTTCGGCAAGAAAATCATCACCTCAGAGTGCTTCTCAATGAAGTGAAGACCAGCAACTGTATCCTTATTGAAAATGCATAGCTCTTGAAAGAGAAAATAAATATTTTGAACAACAACAAAATAGAACGAAGCAAATCATTAAAATCTACTACTTTACAGTTTCCTACGGAAGTTGTACCGACAAATCAAGAGATGGCTCCACAGGCAAAGAGTAAAGACAACTCCGCTAATGCTACAGAGAGAGCGCCACCATCGGATCACAACAAACGTCCCCAACAAATCTCAGGTAATAAACAAATTGGTCTCCAAAACAAATCTCCAGCAAACTACTCAGATATTGCAAAAAATCAAGTAACATCTCAACACGATATGATAACACCACAGCCCAAGGTTGGAGAAGGTATGGAATTTACCACAGTAACTTCCAGGAAGAAGCGCCCGCAAAGAACTTGAACCTAAAAGGAATTGCAAAAAATGGCCACCTTCACATATCTCGCCTCGAGAAAGATACAACAACGGAAGCTTTAATACAACACCTGAAAGATAATAAAATTGAAACTGTAGAATGAGAAAAACTAAACTCAAAACATCCAGATAAATATTCATCTTTCAGAGTGTCCATACCAATGAGCCAAGTGGGTGCTGCCAAGAACCCTGAATTGTGGCCAGAGGGAGCATGCGTGAACCGTTTTTTCTGGAGAACACGAACACAGCAAGATCAAACTTAAGTACAGCTACAAATATTACCTCAAATGTGTCTTCAACAAATAAAACAACAAAAATACGCTTTTTAAACTTTAATGTACAATCACTACAAAACAAAATTGATTTAATAAAATATTTTATTGAACACAAACCATAGACGTAGCATGCATTACTGAATATTGGTTAAATGAGTCTATAGTAAATTTATTGAATATTAACGGATATGACGTAGCTGCCTCATTCTGCAGAAAAAAGTATAAACATGGTGGTGTCCTAATCTTAATCAGGGACATACGCTTTGATATAATACGTAGTACAGATAACTACTGCCAGGAAAGAGAAGTGGAGCTAGCAGCAATACATTTAAAGAAGCCAAACATCGTTGTTGTCTGTGTCTATAGATCACCTCTGGGCGAATTTAATACTTTCAAGGAGAAATTAAAGTGGTTCCTTATACACATTTCGGAAACGTATTCAAAGTACAAAATATTGCTATCAGGAGACTTCAACATAAATTTTAATAAAAGCAATGAAAATAATAAGGATTCCACAGAAATGGTCAACCTATTCAGCATGTTCGGAATGACGGGATTATTCACGGATCCATCCAGAGTTACAATCCACTCTGCAACATGCATCGATAGCAACAATAAATCCTCACTTGTCAGACCACTTTGCACAAATAACATAATAACAATAAATAATAATAAATTCTTTATTGTGCTAACAAGACATACACTTTTACACTCGTCAAAAAATACCTTAAGCAAACTAAGACTATATATAGAAATTTAATTAGATTGAGTGACAATTGCAATTTAAAAATTCACTCACATCAAAAAAAGCTCTTTCGAGTAGGAAAGTCTTCATGCGCTTTTTAAGGACACTAGCAGGCAAGGTTCTAATATCAACCGGCAGCTTATTAAAAAATTGTATGGACATATATACTGGCCCATGTTGCGTTCTTGACAATCTACAAAAATCGTGTCGTATGTCCTGTCTCCCCCGGGTTTCATAACGATGATGATCACCATGGACCCGGAAATGATTCTTATTTCCACGAGCATACAAAATGGCGCTCAAGATGTACAATGACGGCACTGTCAATATGCCGAGCTGCGAAAACAAGTGTCTGCAGTCATCTCTGTACCCCAGACCCCCCAAAACACGAATAGCTCTGCGCTGCAATCCAAACATATAAGTGCTTGCCGGACTGCCTCCCCATGCTAAAATGCAATAGTTTATGTGAGAATGAATCAGGGCGAAATAAGCTGTTCTAACGACCTCACCAGAGACGGACGTAACCAGCCTTCTGAGAACAAAAATGTTTCTGCTTATTTTTGACCCGACTTTTCGTGCATGCGCGTCAAACTTAAGGTTTGGGGGAGTGATATATACGCCTAGCATCTTTGCAAAGCTTGGGTTCTCGAACTCAAAACTGTGAACGAACCTGTGACCTAAGCTGCGCCTCCTGGCAGTTGCTGCCATGCACAATAACTGTCGCGTCGTCAGCGTATAAAATACATTTCGCATGGTCTCCTAGATAGAAGGCTAGTCATTGATAAATAAAATGAAAAGGAGGGGACCCAAGATTGAGCCTTGCGGTACACCCCTATCTACAGGAAGGTCACCAGATGTGACTCCCCCATACTGTACGCGCTGTCGTCTTCCTGAAAGGTACGACTCAATTAGTTTCAACGCCAGTGTATCAAAATTATACAAGGCAGCCAGCTTTTGCAACAAAATAGCGTGCGAAACACAATCGAACGCGCGTGACAAATCCAAGAGAAAAGTAACGCAGTATTCACCGCTCTCAAATAAGCCCAAACAATCCACAACGCACTTCACCACCGCATCTGATGTCGACATGCCCTTGCGAAAGCCGAATTGATGGGGAAAAACTACTTTATTATCCTCCACATATTTGGTTATTCGGCTAAATAACGCCCTCTCGTACACCTTTGAAAAAACTGGCAGGATGCTAATTGGGCGATAATTACTTATCATAGTTGCATCACCGCCCTTAGAAATTGGAATAACCCTGGCATGTTTCAGTAATTCCGGAAATTCGCCCGTGGTAAACGAAGAGTTTATCAATTTAGTAAGCGGTGATACAAGTAGGCTAACACTTCTTTTTATAAAATTCACCGTCACGCCATACACATCCTTTGAATTACTTTTCTTTAAGCCGGTCAAGATACCACGAATCTCTGCCGGCGATACTCCAGTCAACGAAAATGGAAGTTCAGATGAAAACGGAATGTTATAAAGATCTAACGGTTTTTCATTTGTGGCGGGGAGGGAATGAACCAACGTACGGGGAATTTCGACAAAATAACTATTCAGATCGTCCGGTTCAAAATAAGACGCGTTCTTCTTAGACGGAGCTCTAAAAGTGTCGATGAGATGCCACATCGCCCTGGTCGCGTTGCTGGCATTCTTAATGAAGTTACTGGAAGCCTCAATTTTTGTCTTTGAAATTTCTTTCCTATACATTGACCGTTGTTGCTTTTTGATTTCAAGTAAATCATTAGTTTTAAATTGTCTATATAGGTCGCAGATAAGATTATACTCTGATCTACGCTTTTTTAGGGCCTCATTATACCAGTGTAACCCGCGGTCTCTGCATCTAACAGTTAATTGACGCTCGGTAAAACAAAAATTGAACAGTGAAACAAACTCGTCATGGAATAAAGTATACTTAACGTCTGCGCTCAACGAATCGTCAGCCACATATGCAAAGTCTCGTCCGGCAAAGTTCTGGAAGAATTTCAGGCACCCCGCAGCAGTTATTGGCCGAACTATTTTCGCTTCGTACTTTGTTGCTGGCACACTGCCAGACACAACCAACACACCCTGTCCATGGTGATCCGATACATTACAATTAAAAACAGCCGGATTATAATTATCACCGGAGAAGTTAATAAATATGTTATCCAAACAATTTTTTCCGCGTGTTGGACTGTATATCGTCTGAACAAAGCCATACGACACGAATATATCAGTCAGCCTAGAGGCATTGCCGGTTGATGCGCCAAACCATACATTAAAATCTCCCGCCAAGATTACTTGCTTGTGAACAGATAGCCTGTCTAACATCTCGCTAATCACATTACAAAACACATTAAAATCTCCAGATGGAGAACGATAAATACACACTATTACAATATTGAACGATTTACATATAACACCAGCCAATTCGCAGTGGACCTCGTTTGAAATCTCATTAACGCATTGCAAAGGGAGGCACTCCAGTTTGCTTCTCGCCATCACCAAAACGCCGCCATTCACATGCGACTTACGCACAAACGCGGAAACAGCAACCCACCCAGCAATAACCAAGTTAGCGCAAGGTTCCTCATCAATTAGCCAATGTTCACTAATACACAAAACATCAAAAGCAACGTCAACGTCCGCAAGAAACGCCTCAAGTTCACAGAATTTAGAAATTAGGCCCTGAACGTTCAGGTGAAACACGGAGAATTGTCCGAAATTCTTCGTATTAGCCATGGTATTAGCTAACTTCTCCGACTGGACCGGCAGGGAATTCGAAAATTTGCGCCAGCCGATGTCACACTGTCGCCGGTCATAGTTGATACAGCAATACGTGTCGGTTTGATACGGTTGACCACACTGCCAGCAAGTACATTCTTGTATATATAATACATTATTCTACGTTTTTCGGCTTTAGTTAGATGAATAGTATGCAAAGTTATGTCTTCAACTCGCAAAATATCGCGCAAATCAAGAAAAATGAAATGTTTACTGTTTATGTTGGAAATAATCTCTTGCATTTCAGAATTATACCTGTCGAGGACCTTTCTATAAGCAAGCTTAACATTTAAGACCGGCACGGATACGATACAAACATTGGTATGATGCAGAGATTTTTCCAAATTTAGTATTAACTCCGGTTTTAAATTTATTTCAGATAGTACGTCATTAGTACCGGCAATTACAACTATAAAATCGTTTCTACCAAAAGAACCAGCCATCAGCTCCAACTGACCGGTAACTTCCGCGAAAGTGGCATTTGGTTTTACAACCGTTTCCACTTGAAAAAATTGTCCACAATAGTCACGCATCAACAGTGTAGCATCCCGACACTGGCTGTCGCCTACTATAAGTATTTTGGCAGAATCCTGTTGCACGCCTAACCCCCGCTTTACAGTCTCCACCATTACCTCACAACGCCGCTCACCATTGCCAGATGTCTCCACCAGCGATTGACCAACACAAGGGACTGCCGTGGTCTGCTTCTCCTGCTGCAGAAGGTCCGATGGCAGCACTGTTGATTTGTTTACAATTCCACTGAGCGATAGGTTAGTGTCAGTGGCACATGCATATGATTCCAACAACGATTCCACTTTATTGAGCCTATTAGTAAGTGTTGAATCCAAATTACGAATTAGATCTTCAATTCGGGACATATCATTGGACAGTTGGGCATTATCATCAGTAGAAAACCCCTCCGTAACTGATTCATTAATCTCCAGTGTTGTCGAATCCATTTCATTAAAGGTATGCTCCAAGATTTTCTCATTTAGTCCAACTAACCGTTGTTTAAGGTGGTTAATTTCAATATCCTTTTCCTCACACTTACAGGTTTTGGTTAGGTTCATACCGCAACAATAGACTTTACCTTCATCGTCAACATGAGTTCCACAAATTCTTAACACACACGATGGATGGTAATAGTTCTCACAATTAGCACATAAAACAAAGTTTTTAACGGTAACACCACACTTTTTACATACAATTTCGCTCGACTTAATCTTAGGAGGCGCCATCTTACTTGTGAAGTCAGAATACAATCCCCGGAGGTAACGGAGGTAACTACATTGGAATCACCTAAAATTAAAAAAAAACTAAGAAAATAAGATTAATTACTGAGCACAATACTCACAGGTTTGAAGATTGTCTCAATGTAGCTCAATGGCCGGTTGCTAAAAAATGATACTCAGCATTTCACGCCACGTTTATGGATTTCTTTAATTGCGTATTCCCTGAGAAACTAGTATCCTAGTCCAAGAAACGAAGTTTTCAGACTGACTATCCACACGAGATTCACAACAAAAAGCAGACATTAGACATCCTTCACACAATTTCAATTGTCGCTAAGTCTAACGAAGCACAAGATATTTATATAATACTCACAGGTTTGAAGATTGTCTCAATGTAGCTCAATGGCCGGTTGCTAAAAAATGATACTCAGCATTTCACGCCACGTTTATGGATTTCTTTAATTGCGTATTCCCTGAGAAACTAGTATCCTAGTCCAAGAAACGAAGTTTTCAGACTGACTATCCACACGAGATTCACAACAAAAAGCAGACATTAGACATCCTTCACACAATTTCAATTGTCGCTAAGTCTAACGAAGCACAAGATATTTATAACCGTTACAAGTCAGAATACAAATTACTTATACAACAGATAATAGCTGAAACGTTTTCAAAATACATTCATAACAGCAACAATCGCAGTAAGGCTATATGGACTGTAATTAAAAACGAATTCTATCAAAAGAAGCTCAACGTACATCCAGCCAATGAGGGTGCAACTTCAGAAGAATTCAATAGATACTTCTGTTCGATAGGTGGCCAGTTGAACTCTGTGCCCGGTCCTCTCCTCAGCCCGGAATTTTTTTTGCGGCGGTGCCGGGCGGTTGGCGAATCAATGTATCTCTCGCATGTGGATGAAACTGAAATGAGAGGTATAATACTCAACCTAAAATCAAAGAACACCGTGGATTTGTATGGAATTTCAACAATCTTACTAAAGAATAATCGAGATGCTGTAGCAAGACCATTATCCGAGATAATAAATGACTGCATGATGAACGGAACGTATCCAGAAGAGTTTAAATTGGCAATAGTTGTACCACTCTTCAAGGGTGGCGACAAGTCGTAACTAACCAACTATCGGCCGATTGCCATACTGCCGACATTATCCAAAGTGTTGGAGACAGTCATCAAAAAACGATTAGTGGATTTCCTTGAAAGAAACGACGCCTTCACTGCTTCTCAACATGGCTACCGGAAGTGGAGGTCTACATCGTCAGCTGTTGTGGATCCACTTGAACGTATTGCCGATGCTTGTGTTGGAAGGGAAGAGGCACTCCTAACATGTTGCGACTTGTCAAAAGCTTTTGATTGCGTAGATCAGCAAATTCTTCTGAAAAAAATGGTGTATTACGGCGCAATACCTCTTTATTGCGCTCAACTTTTTCAAAAACTACCTGCGGGATAGAAAACAGATGGTGTTTTGCAATGGCACATTTTCCACCGACAATCTATTGAACCAAGGCGTCCCTCAATGATCCGTTTTAGGACCGATTTTATTCTTAATATATATCAATGACTTACCCCAAAATTTGACTGCAAATCTAACATGTCTTTTTGCAGATGATACATCCCTCTTAGTCACATCCAATGATAGGAACGAGCTACTCAGAAGATCCGATGAAGTTTTGCTCGAAGCTAGGGAATGGTTTAATAGCAACAAGTTAAACCTTAATGAGAAAAAAACCAAACTTATCCTTACTAACATCAGGGAACCGGACACTGGTCGTGTGATAAAATTCCTTGGCCTAACCATTGACGCACACCTAAAATGGAACGCTCACATAGAACTTCTTACAAAAAAGTTATCATCAGCAATTTACCTTATTCGAAGAGTTCGAAAAATATCTACATATGACGCAGCCAGAGCTGCCTACTTCAGTTACTTCAACTCGCGTGTGCAGTGTGGTATTGAAATATGGGGTTCATCGCCTCAGATTTCCAGAGTACTGCTGCAGCAAAAAGAGGCGGTTCGTGCTTTGTCGGGTACCGGACCGAGAGATAGCTGCAGAGAAATTTTCAAAAAGCTGGAGATACTGACGGTACCAAGTATGTATGTACTTGCGGCACTTACCTACATCCACAAGTACAAGGAGAAATATCCGATCCACAGCGATATCCACCAACATGATACCAGACAAAAACACCACTTCATAAAACCGCAACATCGATAGGGCACAACAAACTACTAATTATATGTGCATAAAATTGTATAATAAACTCTCACATGAGTACACTGATTTGCCAATACATATTTTCAAAGCTAGAGTTAGGCACTTTTTAATTTCAAATTCATTCTATACCTACAGTTCAGGAATACCTAGAATGTAATATTTAGTTAGCTCTTTTCTTTATTTTCCCTGTATTATGACAATTGTACGGAAATTTTGTTGACAATACAGCTTATTATTGTTATTATTAATGACTTCATGTGTTTTTACTGATCTATCCACAACGCTGCACGGGGTTTCCACAGCTTTTCTTTGCTTTGCAAATTTGTGTTGCAAAGCATACCTAAATGGCGTTGTTTTTCAAAATTGGGTTGAGCTGTGATGATACCCGCAAAGGGAGAACCTAGGTTTCAGTGAAGCTCGGTACTACCAATTTGCCCCGATAATTTCATTACTTTTCAAAATCTATTAGTGTAATCTTAGTATTTATATGTTGTAAGTATCTAAATTATATTATCTACACAGTAAAAAAAAATTACATCAATATTGAAGGTTACAAATACGCCAGCCATATTGATGTGATTTTCCAATAGTGTTGTAAAAGTGCAATGCGTTTGTAAAATTACAGTCACGATTGCAAAATACAATTACATAGCTCTTCGTAAATTTCCCATTCATTTTGATGTGGTCATTTACATGAATAATGGTGTGTTTTTCAAGTATTTTATGTAAATCTATGGTAGATATTTTTTTTGTTGGTATGATGTAGCTATATAATAATACTTACCGTATTATGTAAATAACTCCTACAATTTATTGATTTTATTTTAAAAATATTGCCGTTGTACATTATAGGTGCTATATATTATATATTACATCATTTATAAAATGTATATTCGCCGTGTTAATATGTTTTTGTAATGTAATTTTTGGGAATAACGGCAAAAATAAACTATTAAAGTTTCTTAGTTTTTTTGTAAGTGGCGAAATATTGAAAATTAAAAAAATACTAGAAACTTTAATAGTTTATTGTTGCCGCTTTTTCCCAAAAATTATATTATAAAAACATATAGATTACTATATTTTAGTATTCGGCGAAAACATTACCAATTTATTAAATATATTTAATATAATATTTTTATCATAGGGTTGTCCATCACGAGTGATAATTGAAACATAGGTACCTAATATAAATATAGAATATATTTTGAAACGAAAACATTAAACATTCAACAAATAAAAGATACATTCTTAGCATTATAAAAGTCAGGCGGTACAGATCATATCTTGACACACTCAAACATAAATAAAGGATTTGTTCTTAATTACCAAATAAGTTTCAGAGAGGTGGGTAATACTATATATTTAATGCAATATATTATTTGAGGTTGCATAATCCGCCTTTCTGAAACGCAGCCAAACCATAACAATAAGAGAAAGTTGAGTTATAAAACTATATACTATTTAGACAACAACATATCGACAACAATTGAAGAGGTGAAATGTAAAAGGGTTAACAGTGCTGCTTTTCTTTGTGCCCAAAATAGCTCAACTAGGATGTTCACTTTATCCCCTTTGCTTTTCAACTCTTTAATTTATAAACATGTAATATCTTACACACTCTAACAAAATAAAAGATTTATTCTACATTATCATAAAAGTTTCAGAAACTTAAAGTTTAAAGACAATTGAAGAGGTGAAATCTAAAAGGGTTAAGAGTGCTATTTTTCTTTGAGTCAAAAATAGCTCAACTTGACACTGTAGAATTTTTACTTTAACCCTTTTACATTCCAACTCTTGAATTTCTAAACATACATACAGAAACCGTTACATACATTTTATTTACAATATTTAAATTTTGTTAATTTTATTAATTAAAGTTACGACGCGTTTGATTGATCCACGGGAGGAACTCTTTGTGCCGATATCGGGATAAATGTTTAAAAAGTAGCACTGTAAAGTTTCCATAGTCAGACTTAATTGCTTATTATACTTAATGTTGAGGATGTAGTGGATCCCGAAGACCACTGATATTGCTTCCAGGAAATTGCTGCAGCTGGTAACTTCTTTCTTTTCAAAGTAGATCTTATATAATTTATTACCTCCATTTTGATCTAAGAAGAAAGAAGTAAGTTACTTATTATAACTATATAAATATACACTATGTTCACAATTTTAAAATAAAAACTGAAATTACTAACTAATCAATGTCATTATTAAACAGAATAGAAAACATTACTTATCCAAAAATATGTTTATACCTCACCTATTTCAACGGCACAAGGTGTAAGCGTTTGTAATTCATTTGAGATGTTGTCCATGCCATCTTTCTAAAAACCAGTACATTTTATTAGACTTGTAAAAAGTATATTTTTAATTTCGTTGTTTACCTCCACTCTTATCAACAAGTTTCTAACATTCTCTTTAAAATGTGTTGCAATAACCAATAAGGCACTCTTTTCCTTGTAGTCTTCGCTTTCCTTGCTAATTTCTTCGACGGCAAGCTTCTTCAGAACGCCAAATTGAATAATTTTCTCACTCTTCTGTGTCCAGTTATCCTTTAGTGCCGTTAAGTCTTTATTGGTTAATTTCTTAAAGTGCCAATATATAACCTCATTATTAAATAATATTGGGTGAGTTTCGATTATGTCTATCACACTGGGAGGTTTATCTATATTATTTAAGAATGACCTGTGTTCGGGATAGGTCTCCTCTAATAATTCGAACAAATTTTCCAACATCTCGTTCTCAGATCTAGCAAAATCGTTTAAGATTTATAAAATTCTTGTGCAACCGCTGAAATCGCTGTTGTACTTGGTTCGTTGATATTGAACACATCAGAAGGAAACCTGAACAAATGTTGTTTTATACTATTTTTTGTCTTAAATATGACTGTACATTTGCAGTAATTTACAAACGGGCACAATATGTTCTTATCCTTATTTACATGCTCATAAATATGTCTTAGATAATTTACCTTATTACTACCCAAATAGTTACAATTGCTTCTGGAACATATAAGATGTGTCCTTTGTGGCAAGGTTCTGAAACTGCTTGCATGCTGTCTGTATATGTGTTGTTTAAGCCGCTTGTATGATGTAAAATGCTGACAGCAATTATTTCGTGCACAATGAAATACAAAACCACGAATCCCACTATGAATTTCCAAATGTTTTTCATAATTTAGCACGGTTTGAAACTCTAAAGTGCATAAATTGCAGCTCGAAGGCATGTTTGATGTAAAATATACACACTTACCTCATCGTATAAACTGGAAACACAATCACAAAACGATGCACAATCGCTACAATATTAGATCAGATCTATATACCTTACCAATCAAATAACATCAATTTTGCTTGAGACGCCAACGAACCATCAACAACGACACCGGCTACGACGCGAACGGGGACAACATCGTTGTGCGATCGCGCGTTCTCGTCTGTCTTCGCAATCATACGTGCGCAAAGCAGCAACTGCGCATAATAATTTACATTAATACTTCTGTACGAACGTGTTTTGTGTTGCGATTTTACATGTCAGATTGTAACAATACAGCCAACTTTGTAAAATGACTACGCTATTACATAACAGATGTATTTTTACATTAGGTGTGATGTAATTCATCAGTTACATGAATAATACTGTATTTTTTTCCATGTATAGTAATGTAAAATTACATTTATTTTTTACAGTGTAGGTTTAATATATTTAATGAGATGTATCAGAGAGTTCCAATAAATAATAATAATAATAACAATGAAGCGCACTCTAGATTATACTTTTGATATGTCCACCACAATACAAGCAAACTTTCGGTTTAGGTATTTCTATATGTCGGCGGTGTAACTTATGGAAACAACTTGTTAAATCACCTTACCATTTCTTTCTTGATACCCAGATTTATCTAAGTGTTTGCTGTATTAAATTATTACATTCTCCTTCTTAAAAGTTGCATCTTTAATATTATTGTGTTCATATTCCAATTAATTATGAATCAAGGAAATTACAATAATATCACTACAGACAATCTCAAATAGTTGTTGTTCGTGTTATTTCCGACTTGTGCGTACAGTCGTGTTCGGATAACGGGTCAGAAAGAGTGGGTGATTAATCACTAGCGAGTTGCCAGTTGCTCTGCACTTAACAGGAGTAATTTTCCTTCCCAACAGCTCTTATTCTGCAATTTCTCATGTGGTTTATCCAGCATTAAAGTCACTAGAAACAGCGCGAGGTTAGACAAACTGTGAATTACACTGCTTACAATGACCACCTGGAGGTTCTGCCATGTGCTGTACAATATTAGAATAGATGTTTATAAAATTTTATTTTAGTAAATAATTTTTGGTTAGTTTTTTTCTATTTTGTCTTTATATTTTTATAGCAAAAAAGGAATTTAGACCGAAGTTAGACCGTTATAAGATCTGAATAAAACCTTTAAATATGAATAATGTAGTTATAAATGTTTGCTAAATGTGTACGTGTATATATTACGCGGTTTTGAACATTATTTTAGATGATACGTACTCGAAGCAGTAAATAATACACAAACCAAACTATTACAATCGAAGGAACCTCCGATGAGCAAAGAATGGAAAACAATTGGAGGGCAAACAGACCTTTGAAAATAGCATATTGCGATTATGGCTGCGACGGACAAAATGTTATATCAAGCAATTGTCCATGATATAAACTATAGAAGATGTACCTACCTTCTGCTGTGGTGCCTACTGAAATTGACTACCTATCAGAAAGTCAAAATATTGTGTAACCAGTTAACTAAAGATGAAGATAGAAAATGCGAAATAAAAAAAAGATGTAGCAGCACGAACATTAGGACCAACTTGCACATCCAATTTTTTTCCAAAACTCCAATTGATCTGAAATTTGGTATACAGGCTTATCTCTTAAAAGGAAAGGATAAGTTCGTGAATGGGAAAACTCGGTTAACTCCATTTTTTTTGAAATTACACACCAAAAATATTCTACGGTGGGGGGTATTTTAACTTCACCCCAACTGTAGATAATTTTCTTACTAGTTTTAATCTATTTTTTAAGCAGAGACGTAAAAAACAATCAAAAAATTTCGCTCGTGCTGCCACTACAAACCTCGATTGTTGAGGGATAAAATGTTACGCCGGTCGAAATCTGGTTTCTAAAATTATGTTGTTACTGTAACAAAAGCACGTCTTCAAATTAACCATATTGTTAAATTTACTATAAGCAGTAACATCCAAACTTTGTGGAAAAATTGATATTATTAACGTTTTAAATCATTACTTATTAGAGTTAAAAAAGAAACTTTATTATTAAATTTATGAATAAAATAGGAAAACAAAGCAATGCAAACAAAATTGGTTACTTGAAAATTTATTTTATTAATTATAACAAGTATGTTGAGAATAATAAAATGAAAAAAAAATAACATTTTTAATATAATAGTTTTAATATAAGCATCGCAAATAGCAAACTTTATTACACTGCTTATCCTTTTCTTGTTTGTGTGTTGTTGGTAACTTTTTGCCCATTGCTTGTATTGTAAAGCCATCCTATAGAATTTATCTACCTTGGAAGATAAACATTTCTTACGTGAAGTATTTACACACGTTAAAATATAATCTGTAATAACAAGAAATAATAATAACAATCCAGGTTGTGGCTGCAATTTTTGATTTATTTACAATTTGCATCCCGTAAAATAATAAATAGCAAGATCATAAATAGCACAATTTTTATCGGACAGACTGACATACAGCACTGGGATGACTGGAATAAAAAAAAAACATTTGCTAGCTAGAACATAAACATTCGGGCTCTTGACTTAGCGGCCTCGCTTAGCTTAATATGACATAAAATATCAATCCGATCACGCGGTTACACGGTTTGGCCAAAATAAGTGATTAAGATGTAGTGAAATTAATGTAGTTTTATCAGAATCTAAGCTTTTTTGTAATTACACGCACATTACATAAAGTAGGAAAATTTTGCCTAATTTCAGCGCGTTCTAGCGGCCAAGCAGTTCAACCAAAAATGCATTTCAGGGGTGCTCTTATAGGAAATTTAATGTACTTTAGGTCGGTAGATCACTGAATAAATCGGGCATCACGGTCAGGTACAGAGCACCAGCTAATGTAAAAGATCTTTTGCCTAACCCAAAGGATATCACACCACTCTTGAAGAACGAAGGGGTATACAAGATAACATGTGAGTGTGGAACATGCTATGTAGGACAGACACGACGAAGCATCGAATGTCGAGTCAAGCAGCACAGTAGAGACACTCGACTTGGGCAAGGTTCAACAGTCCGCTGTTGCTCAACACTGCTATAAGTCGGGACACAAAATGGATTTCGATGACGTTAAGATGTTGGCATCGAAGGCTGATTAGAGAAGCCATCGAATTTAGAAACATACTAACAACATCAATCGTGAGGACGGCACCGACGGCACGGACGGCACAAGCAGGGTCTGGAAATCGATCCTATAAAGCGGTCCGGTGGAAAAGCACATAGGAGCGTCAGCTCCAGATGTGTGCAGTGAGGTGTAAATTTAGGTATATAATGGAGATTTCTTTGGTAGGTCTTCAGTATTCAGTTAGCTCTGAAGAGCAACATGGTTCACGAAACGTCAGCATTTACGAATCTTGACACACGGCATAACCCGGAAGCAATTTATTTTCTAAATGATTCTGGGTCGTGAAAGCCTACGTACTTATTTAATGTACTTTATTTTTGCATAGGATGGTCTATCTCGAAAAGTGCATAGTTTTATGACTTTTACGCAAAAAAACTGAAAAGAGGTCGAAAATTTTGAGTTTTCTTGAATTCGGATTCAGCACCCCCAAAAAACATCTAGAATAAGAGAAGAAAGACTTCTATATTTTTTCCGAGGGACAGGCACCCTCGGAAACGATTTGACGATTAATAATAATAATAATCTATTTATTGCCCAACAGAAGATACAGTTCCAATTACAGGACAATCCTTTATAAACCAGCATAGAAATTACATTACACATATTTGTAATAGCAAAAGTAATAAACTTCGATAATCAACACGGTAGTACAATTGCATAAAAAAATCATAGAAAAAAAAACACAATAGATTCATGCACATTACGCACGTATACATATAAACAAAAAGCATACAATTAAACTCAGCCGAAATGATCAATAGTTATGGCCGTGAGTCGTTTCAGAGATGTACAATTAATGTCGCATACACTTGACAATCTGGTGTAGTTACTACACATGGCAAATACTGGTGACCTCAACAACAGATTGGTTCTGGCGCGGGGACAGTAGAAAACATTCTCAGAACGGGACGATATACGCGGCACCGAAAACATCACTTGAGAAAGTAACGGCGGGCTGTTAACATTGTTGTGCAGAAGCTTATACAGAAACGACAAGCTAATAACAAATCTTCTACATTCCAACGATAGAACTCCGAATCGTGACAGCAATAACCCATGATCACAACCTCGCTCCGGATAATACCCATCCACACGAAACGCGAGAAACTTAACGAATTTTCTCTGAATCGCCTGGAGAGTATACTTATGGATATCATAAAGTGGGCACCAAATCAAAGCTGCATACTCAAGTCTTGATCTCACTAGCGCATAGTATAACGCTTTTAAAGCAGCGACACTAGAGAAGGATCTACAATTCCGAATGATAAAACCAAGCATTCTTCTCGAGGACGAGGCAACAGTGTTGATATGCTCCACAAATGTCATCCTGCTGTCAAACGTAACACCAAGGTCATGCACCAGCGGTGCGCGCGCAAGCATCGTGCCATTCATCTCGTAATGAAAATGGATTGGATTTTGTCTTCTAGTGAACGTCATAACCCTGCACTTGTAAGCATTCAGGGACAGGCAGTTTTCCACACACCAACCATCGACACGGTTAAGCTGTTCCTGCAGGTGCAGGCAGTCATCAGTGTTTTCAATAGAAGTGAAAATTTTCAAGTCATCCGCGAACAGCACCCTCCGAGTATCAATGCGCGACGCCAAATCGTCTATGAAGATCAAGAAAAGGAGGGGGCCCAAGTTTGGGCCCTGCGGTACACCAGAGGCGGCCAAGAATCCACGGGACACAAACCCATTGTAATGTACGTATTGCTGTCTGGAGTCAAAGTAGGATTGAAAAAATGCTGACAGTGAGCTGCTGAATCCGTACTGGCTCAGTTTCCTCAAAAGAATAGAGTGGCTGATCCTGTCGAATGCCTTAGCAAAATCTGTGTAGATGACGTCCACCTGTCCTCGTCCATCCAAGATCTGCGCGGTATACTGTGTAAAATACGCGAGGTTGGTGACAGTTGAACGACCCTCGACAAATCCATGTTGGTGGGGAGAGATGTAGCTCGATACAGACGGGTAGATGTGACAATGCAGCGATATTTCGAGAACCTTGGCAAAATTTGGCAAGATTGTGATAGGCCTATAATTGGCGTCAACACTCGGATCGCCGCTCTTGAGGACCGGGCATATGCGTGACAGTTTCCATACATCGGGAAAAGTTGACGTACTCAGAGCTAAATTGAATAGAGATGTCAGTGGTTTGGTGAATACATCAACACAGTCCCGCAACAGAAAGCTTGGAACCTGGTCCTGACCAGCCGTCATTTTGTTTGATAGCTTGAGTATTGACATCCTTACAGTGTCGCGGGACAATACTTCCACATTGATAATGGGCACATTGCTAACATCATACCCATGGTCCAGCACAGTATCAGCGGATGGTAAATATACAGACCCAAAATAGTCTGCAAATGCATTTACAATTGCGTCTGGATCCTCCAAGGTGACGTCACCGCTTCTCATCCTTCCAGGAATTCTTGAGGATTGTTTCTTATTATTAATGTACGACCAAAAAAATTTAGGATCCGAAGTGATGGAGCTCTCCACACTACTTAGATATGCATCGTATGCCGCCCTCACCTGCAACTTCAACTGGGCTCTCACTCTGCGAAAGTTCTCAAGGGCTGTGAGATTGCCATACTTCTTGTATTTGGCGTGGTATTGGTGTTTCTTTCTCAGACTGCGTATTATCTCCGGAGTATACCAGACAGGATAATCGGATTTTTTACCTCTAGAGCGGGGTACGTATAGATCAAAAGTTGAGTAGAGAGCATCGTAAAATGCCGAGCAAGCCCGGTTGACGTCAGCGTATCCGTCTAAGAACGACCAATCCAGACTTAGTAGAGCCCCATATAACTCAGGAAAGTTTGCTTTTCTGAAATTGTATTGTTGATTCGCTGAGTGTGCTTTAAAACTCGGAAGATGAGTAGGCGTCACGGATAAATCAATCGAGAGCGCGGGATGGTACAGATCAATGGGCAGCATCGGGATGGTAGTCCGCTTAACCTCACATATCATATTTGTTAAAATTAAATCTAATAAGCGCCCATTATTGTTAACTATATTATTCATCTGTTTAAAGTCCAATAATTCCATACAATTGTCCATAATACGAGATTTTGCGTCGTTGACATTTTTGCAGTTGAAAAGTGGTACGTTGAAGTCACCCATTACAAGTACATTAGACATATTACAGAGAATCAATTCAAACTGTTCCAGGAACATCTCAAAATCATGAACACTTACATTAGGGGGAACATAAACAACTAGTATGTGAAACGATGCAAATGACATACTAATTCTACAGCCGACTACGTCTATACTGGGTATGGTGTTTAGTCTAGATATATCTACCTCGTCAACCGCAATGTCCCTCCTTACAGCCAATAACACTCCCCCACCACGCGAACAACCAACCTCTTCAAATCTTCTATCAGTCCTGAACACAGCGTAGGCTCCCGTAAAACACTCGGTGCTAGAGATGTCGTCAGACAGCCAGGTCTCGGACAGCCCAATAACGTCAAACTCGTCGTCACTAACAGCTACGTACAAATCACCAACCTTTGTCCTTAGGCCACGAACATTCTGGTAATATGTTGTGACATGATGCTTATCTTCTGTGGGCAGTATTAGTTTTCCGAATCAGTGGCAATAATCTTTGGGACACCCCGCAAATACTTAATTCGGAGATTTGTTTCTCCATTAGATGTTCTATTCTCCAGCTGCTGCTTGAGAGTACGATAATGCTGCTGTTGCCTCTGCGTACGGCAAAGGAGACAGAAACACCCATCCAGATTTCACTCCCCCTTAAAGCACCCGCATTCTTAATAACCTCATGGACACTCTTTTCCTCCCTAAATTGAACCTTTATCGGGCGTGCCGCAGCCCTGGTCGGATCGAACTTTCCGAGTCGCCACGCACTAAAATCGGCATCAACCGACAGAGCCTGAAGAACCTCAGCTATCGACTCCTTTTCACGAGATTCACGCTGAGGTTTTGTGGCATTTGAAATCTCCTTCATGCCAAACACAATAACGTTTGTTCTTCTTTTCTCACGCTCACGAAATTCGTATAAGATATCCTCAAACATGTTATCATCAATGGACTCGCTTGTAGTAGGCACCGAGCGAGCTTTTAATTCGCTAATCTCATTCTTCAACGCTACGATCGCAGCCTTAAGCTCATTAACATCGATTCCAACCGCAGTACAAGTGATGCAGGTCCAAGTTAGACTTTTCCTGGTTTTCAGGGTCCTAACATCCGAAGACGTGAGATCAACGCAGGAGTGATTAAATATTTTTTTGCACACGCAACAATTAACAGCCTTATGCTCCTCGACCACCGCACCACAGCAAGCACAAACCGAACCGGAAGGCATAATCGGTACGGTCAAAACCTACTCGTATAATATCTCGAATATTGTTTGAGGGTCACTGGATTTCGTATGGAAATTCCACACGCACGGGCACAAAAAGCCGTCCTCTCCACCTCGCTGCTCGGCTCACTCTATAAATATAACACTATAAATATTATTATGTTAGATTCGCAAATATTCTCTAGTTAGTTTAGTGTTATGAGGTCCTGTGTGTGACAAAGTTGCATAGATGTTGTAAAGACAAAGAATAAGGAAAGATTACTTGTATGGGTGCTGTCGCATTTGGATCCAATACTGGAAGGATGACGACATAATTATTTACTTCAGCGCTATAGCATATCAAGACTCATATCAACTGCATCATAGAATGTCTAATTCTTTTGATAATTGACAATCATTGGCCTGTAGATCTCTAGAGGCAATAAACTACAGTCGAGAAAATGGTATCATACTATTATCACTGCCACCTCATTCCACGCATCGTATGCAACCCTTAAATATATCAGTCTATGGACCATTAAAAGCACGATGCAATCCGGGAAAGACTATAAAATTTGCGACTTCCCCAAAATTACAAAATATCCTTGCTTACAATCTTTCACACCAGCAAACATTATAAAGGGATTTAATAAAGCAGGCATTTGGCCCGTTAACTTAGTATTTACAGACGATGAGTTTCTAGCATCTAGTGTAAGCGATCGACCTTGCCCCAGTTCGACCCTGTCCATCTTACCAATAACATTATGAATGAAGAATCACTGCATATAGTTGATCATATTATCCATGACATCTTAAAAGCAGTTTGTCAAAATAGTAGGAATATTAAGCAAATACTGTAGGACATAAAACCTTATCTTAAAGCAGGACCGAGGGAGGAAATAAGAAAAAGAAAAGTAAAAGCATTAAGTAAAGGCATTACTTGATGTTTAAACCCTCGGGGCATAAACATGCGTTTAATGCCCTTGGTACATAAATAACTATTATGTCTCTAAAGTGAGATTTTATGAAAGTATTCACCCAGCAAGTGATACTACAGTAAGCGATACGCTCTGTTTTATCACTTGATTTTTCCTTATGTTCTGAAGGAATAATACAACAACAACAAAAATACGCTGATGACTGGCCAACCCGTCCGAAAAGAAACAAAGTACCAGACTATCCAGTAAAAACTGTACAACAATTGACAAGAAAATCAAGCCGAAATATACAATCATTAACAGATTTTGAAAAATGTTCTCTATGAGACTTATTAGCAATTCTACGATAATTTTCAGCATTAAAATACATTTTAAAAACATTTAAAATATTTGTTATTTATGAAAATGTAGATGTTAAATTTCTAACGTGTTTATTGTTGTTATTTTGGCTACATGTTTCGATTTTTAATCGTCATCAGGCCAGACTACAAAAAATTATACAAGAAACATCTTTAACATCATTTACAGAATCATTTACATAACAAATGCAAAAATAATAAAAATCTTTACCGTCTAATTCGGTTGGTCAATGTGCGTCATATAAATATCTAGGTTATGTATATCTCTCTTAATTCTCACAACGTACATATCTAAAAAAAAACAAACTACTGTTTAACATACACATGTCCGATACAAAGGGACAAAAAAGCTTACATGTAAAGGTATTTTCGTTGGCTTAAAATTATTTGATTATCTCGCTTCCCTTTAGTTTAAGCGTGCGAAATTACAACGTGAATGGAATCAACCATTACCTTGTGGCGTCTGCGGCAGATGGCGCGTGGCGAAAATTTTAAAAAGTTTGGCAAATATTCGGTGGGGGTTAAGTTCGATAATTTCGTTCATCAGCAGGCCTGGTGTTGTTACATGGTGTCTCATAATCTCCATCTCTTCAAATAGATACATTTTTTTTAGATTTCTGAACATGGTGGAGTAACTGGACATTATCGATGTGTATTCTATGTTTAGATTCTAAGACGTTTGTATACACTTGAACAGTTGTCATGTTAGTTTGGGGTATTATACTTATTTTATATCGGTTAACAGAGGAATACTTTTAGTTTTTTAAATATAAATGTAGTATTATATTACCTACCTTAATGTTATAAAAATTAAAATAATAATCTTGTGCAGAAACACGTATACGAAAATAAACGTATTTTTTTCATTTGTTTCTTGTTAATAAATAGTCGAAAACCCCTGTCCTTTTCGATAAAAATGTACTTTGTATCAAAAAGTAACATTCCACAGTCCACGTGCTGCACTGTGCAGATGATACTATAATGTTACTCCATGGACACACACACACACTCAACACTTGCATCTAAAGGTCCCAAAAGAGAAGCGATTGACGGATTTACCTCCAATCACCTAATTTTGGACATTTCCAAGGCAACAGAACAACTACAACTAGCGCGATAAAGACTTAGCAGGCTTTAGGACTTTTAGTTTGTTGTTCGTTTCAATAAATATACTGCGTCTACTAATTTGCTTCTTTGGGTAATATCATTATTATTATTTTTTCCTGGCTTTCATCAAATTTAGGCAAAAATTACCGGGCTATAAGTTGAATTGAATGTGTCTGTTCATCGAGCAATTGCCAATGCTATGTCGTTCTTTTTATAACTGCTAATACAGACAGATATATAATTTTTATCAGGTTGTTTCAGAGTTGTAAAGGCAACTCTTAACAGTAGGTATATTACTTTTTGAATTGATCGAATAAAATTAAATAAACGTATAATCGTTTTGTAAGAAACGCATGCATACCAGATCCATCCACCTGTTCGATCCCAACCCCGGCCAACTAGGACTCCACATTCCGCGCAGCGTCCGATCCAACCTGCAGCGTTTGCTTGGCTCGTGAACTGCGTCCACTTGATCTGATATTGAATTTCTACATACCATTGTTATTATCCGACGCGAACGTGAATGCTGAATATTTATTCGCTTTCAGCGTCCCTTGTTGCTTTTGTTTCTCCTAAGAGTAGAGAGAGTTGAAGGAGTACCTATCTATGCATAAACAATCGGGCTAGTCGAGCGGCCGGCGGTCGAGTAGAAGTAGAAGCAAGCAGCATCTGCGGCATGCCTATGTATGTGCCGGATACTACGTGAGCCGATGGAAGAAGTAAAAATTGGCGACTGGTTGACTGGTTGGTTAGTTGGTATCTGCTATCTACGCGATATCATTACGATAGCATTAGATTCTTATCTTTTAATATGGAGAATCTGGCCTGGGTAATAAAGTTTTGTGTACAAAGGTCCATTACCATTACCTCTGATGCCATTAGCTCGTATGGCGTAATGGCGGACGGACTTTATACTCCAAAGAGCGAAAGGTTAACAGCGCTAGAACATAGTATTACACGGAGATGCAACTTGAATCTAGTTTAATACACCAAATTAGTTTTTTTTTCTTTTAGTTTAGCTCTGAGTGCTGCTTACTACGTTGATAGGATAATATTATTTATTATATAATGTAGAGGGATAGACCTATTATAATCAATCAAAAGTAGGTATCCCAGTTGGGTTACCGGGGTGACCCGCTTTCCTTTACTTTTCTTCTTGGATCAAATGCAACATGGCGGAAAAAGTAGAGAGCGTTTTGCTCTTACAAGTCTGTGGCCAATGTGGTCTACTACAGTCCTGTCATAAGTCACAACTATCGTGAAGGGCTTGTAGTCGTTGAGTTCCACTCTTCTAATCGTTACTCCTTTTGTTGGCGCTGAGGGTGGCTTCACTGACACTGTCTTTTCTGTCTCATATAGGTTTTACAACGCTTTTGTGCTTTTCATTTCTTGCGTTGCATGGCACGTTCTTGATTTGTTTCTCTGTGACATTTATTTTTGTTTTTTTGTTTTTATTGTTGGAAGAACTTTGATATTGAATCATAGAACATAAGTTTAATATAAGGCAGCGCTACCTGCAAATTAAAAAAAAAACGCTATTTTGTGTTACCTAAAGATCGAACGAATCCTGCAAATAGCTGCAAATCCTGCAAATTTGTGGAAATATGGGTGAAACATCTATTCCGACTGCAACAAAGTGTTACAGGTAGTGTTACACGATCTTGCTTTTCATCAGTTTGTTGTCGTAGGACTTTAAATTTTAGATAGCACCTAAGAAAGTCCTCATTCATAGGTTATGCCTTACCAAAATCTTTGGGAGTGCCATATAATGAACGTATAAATTCGTCCCGCAGTAAAAACGAAACTGATAGCTAATGGAGAATTTAAGGGATTTTGACTTATAACAATGACGATGCCACAGGAAATCTACAAAAGCGAGTGTTGTGCAACGAAAGAAATAATGAACAATACGTACGCAGTAAGACTGTTTTGCGACAGAGGCCCGCCGCTAACCACTTGAGCGCCCGCGTGCATAACCAACTATGCCGCCCCCGTTCCACTCTTTTACGCCATGTTACGCCATGTTTACACTAAAAACTGCACTAAAAATATCACTTGTAAACAGTCGACAGTCACTACAGACTACAGAGTGACTGACCTTATCAATTAGACCAGGCAATAGAGATTTTTTCGTGACAAAAATAGTATCAGCAAGCCGATGATCCCAGGTCACGTGGAACAGTCCGTAGATGTATTGTGATGTGTTTTCGACTCGCAAATATCATTACTTAATTTGTTATAAACAAAAAACATCAACAAATTTTCTCTTTTTTCGTTTTTCGCTTGTAAAAGCTGAACCGATAGAGCAATATTGATGCTTTCACCAGACGAATTGTATAGAATGCAAAGACGAACAAAATGAACCCTACGCGGACCCGATCGGATTAATATTAACGGAGGAAATTCGGAAGAACCGGAAAAATCTGCGTTTTTTTCAAAAATTCATAAGTCCGCTATTTTCAAAGTTGTAACGCAGGCTTTTCGCGAGAAAGTAGCGGTTGATTGGTACTTTAAGTGTGCACAACCCAGGCGTTGTCCGATGTAGAAAGTAGAAGTATTGTGCTACAAACCTTCTGTTCTATTCTGATTTTGCGTTAAAATGTTGCGAAATAGGCGACTTGACCGAAATCTACCGCGCGCTCCAAAGCTATCGAGTAGTGGGGTAGCCTGCCGATTCGGGGAAGCGCGCAGCGAGTTGGGATTACTATAGATGCGCGATTCCCCGCGTCGGTCGCCTACCCCCACTACTCGACCGGTTTGGAGCGCGCCGCAGATTTCGGTGAAGTTTGCAAGCATTTTTCGCCTATTTCGCAATATTTTAACGCAAAATCAGAATAGACGTTTTGTAGCACAATACTTCTACTTTCGAAATACGTTCAAAAAAATTAAATACGGACCACGTCCGATGGATCCAGGCTCTCCGAACCATATTGCATAAAAAAGATTCAAATCGCAATTGTGCAAAAACTAGTCATCGGACAACGCCTGGGTTGTGCACACATAGAGTACCCATCAATCGCTACTTTCTCGCGAAAAGCTTGCGTTACAACTTTGAAAATGGCGAGTTAAAAATTTTCTATAAAAATGCAGACTTTTCCGGTTCTTCCGAATTTCCTCCGTTAATATTAATCCGATCGGGTCCGTGTAGGGTTCATTTTTCTCGTCTTTTCATTCTCTACAATTCGTCTGAAGATTCGTTGAAACCATCAATATTGCTCTATCGGTTCAGTTTTTACAAGCGAAAAACGAAAAATTAAGTAATGATATTTGCGAGTCGAAAACATATCACAATACATCTACGGACTGTTCCACGTGACCTGGGATCGTTGGCTTGCTGATACTATTTTTGTCACAGAAAAATCTCTATTGCCTGGTCTAAATATATAAATATATAAATATGCATATAGAAACTGACCTTTTCTTGATTTTATAGTTGCCAAATCTGCTATAAATTCTGATGTATCCAAACTATCCAAGATTTCATGTTCTATTGAAACAATAGATATATTATTAAGCCTCTCCTGGTGCATAGTTGAGGGTAAATATTTTGTTATAATTCTGAACTTGGAAAAAGATCTTTCACCGGCTGCCACCGAACCCGGCATAGTAAGCAATATTCTCAGAAATATTGATGTGTTTAGAAAGGTAGCAATCAAATCATTTTTGAGAAGATGCTGTAAAATCTTATATGGATCACTACGCTGATTATCTAGAAAATGCTGCTTTAATGCATTAATTTCATTATACAAATCGAAGCCGTCAATATCTGTTAGTTTGAGTTGCAAATCTTTGCAATGATTTAGCAATTCGTCGCTGGTGTAATTGAATAACTTATTGCCAAAAAACACAAAGACATATCATCAAGCGTTTATAATTCTTCAAATCTATTTTTTAATGAAATTCAGGTCTGATCCAGAAATCTAAAAAGCATCTCCATTTTGAAATTAACTATGGGGTTTAATAAAATTTCATCATGCTGTTCGTAATCAAATTGTTTTGGCCTTCTTTTCAGGCGCAAGGTGGAAGAACTAGTTCAGCGTTGATTTTGACAGCCACTGTGGTAGCTTCTTGTAGAACTATCTCAAAATGTTCGTTTGTGCAATACTTTGTAAACTTATTAACCAAATTGCTTAGAAAATTCATGCATAATTGTGTATTCATTGTTTGATTTTGCACCATTTTATTTAAGGCAATATCATCTAAAACGTGAAACCAGATAATAAAAGAACAAATAAATTTATAGTTTTGAACATTTAGGTCGTCAAATAATTTTTCGATGTTATATCGCAATGTTTGATTGCGTCAATTCGGCTAGAACATCGAGTAGCGCTGAGAGGTTTAAAATTTTAAATCCGGCAAATGCTTGCAAATATAATCGATGATTATATTTGCATCGTAGATGATGAAAAAAAATGTAAATTTCTTGAACTATACTGAAAAAATTAATAGTTTCATGTGATAAATTTGCTGCATCAGTAACTACAAAATGGTACCTACGTAAAATGCGCGATTATTTATTTCTAAATTTTGCAATCCGTTGTGTTTACCACGCATGTTAGCACCATTGTCGTAGCCTTGCCCATGTAAATTTTATACGTCGAGATCTAGCTCTGAAATTAACTTCAAAACGAAATTGAGGAGACTATCGCCACTCGAATTTGTAATTGGACAAAAGCAAATGAAATGTTGACAAAACGCATTTTTTATTTGTTGTATTCAAATAAACATCTAACATCTAACTATTGCGGAGATTTGTTCTATGTGACTAACATCTGGCGTACAATCTAAAATGATGGAAAAGTATTTTGATTCTTTATTCTTTTTTCATATTGATTTCTTTTTTATTTTCGTGGCGAGTTAATCAATAATTTTGTTTTCTATATAAAAATCTCCTAAATAAGGAGTCATACGATCAACTTCGAGGATTCAGTCCTGCGAACATGTTTTCTGTCATGTTTTCTGTCAACCATTATTTTTGCAGCGTCGCTCACAAGCAGCATCCAAGCAATCTTGATTTCTGTGATTTTTGTGACTATTGTAATGAATTTTTAAATTAACCCATTAGCATAAATGTTAAATTTGACGCAAAAACAAGATTTTTAATAAAAGAACTACAGTGTCGCCAGTGAAAAATTAGTACAATTCGAATATTATTTGACGCAAATTTTTAGTTCATGGGGAGAAAAGGGGGCATGACCTCTGAAGAAATATCTCCCTGTAGATTCTTAAAACCATTTGGTATGCCCAATGATGTAAATCCTACAGCGTAACCTAAATTAGAAATTAGAGCTAAATATTTAAATAATTGGTCTAGTATGCCTTGGCTTGATTTAGATAACCTTTTGTTTGTATTTATTTTGACATTTTATTCGCCACCAACTGTTAAAAATTAAAAGTAGGCTGGCGCGGTTTTTGTAGCAATCTTAAAATTTCAACACCCTGTAGATCGGCAACGAAGCGTTTGCGGACCTATGTTTATATGAATTTTTAGTCATTAAATAAGCCAAAGAATTACCCCTTTTCGTATTTACATGATATTTAGGAACACCCTGTATATTATATATGCATCTATATAGCAGGAGATTATGCCAGGATAATGTAACCGTCAATCATTCAAAATGAAAGATAATTTTTATTTTTAATGGAATTAATTGCTGAAATTGAGGACAATCCCGTTCTATACAATCCAATGATTATAGCAATAAACTAGTTAAAATTACTATTATACGGATGAACCCAGTAAGTTTTCTTACGTTTTAAAGGCCACCTACGAAAATCGTCATCCTCGGATGACGACGACATCCTTAACCGGAACTATGAACGGCTGGATGGTTTTCGACATTGGTGACGATTGGTGTCAAAGGTACGTTAACCCTGTGGATCTAGGTAAACCGTAGATCCTAGGTGCCCTGGGGGCTTGAACAAAAAGGCTTCTTTGTTCCTGTTCGGGAATCGATGATGACAACCAATTCCTTCACTCGTCTACCTATCTTATCTGTTGGATCTTTGGCGATTTTACGGTACGTATTCGGGTCCAATAGATCGTTCATCTTCCTGTTGTAGTCCTCCTTGTTCAATATCACGTTGCATTCCCTTTGTCCGCAGGTAGTACTGTAATATCCTTGTTGTCCTTGAAGGTCTTCGGAGAGTACTTCTCTTCTTTGGTAATATTGCTCTTCGGCGGGGTAGCTTTCCTAAGTATCCTGGAAACCTCTTGACGAATATCCTCTGCTTGTACACCTGGAATTTTGTACAATACGGCTTCTACTTCCGTAATAATTTCCACCACTCCTGAAGAACGATGGGGCATACACGTTAACATGTGAGTGTGGAACATGCTATGTAGGACAGACAGGACGAAGCATCGAATGTCGAGTTAAGGAGCACAGTAGAGACGCCCGACTAGGCAAGATTCAACAGTCCGATGTTGCTCAACACTGCCGTGAGTCGGGGCGCAAAATGCATTTCGATGACTTTAAGATGTTGGCAAGGGTGAGTAATTACCATCGAAGGCTTATTAGAGAAGCCATCGAAATTTACAAACATCCTAACATCAATCGTGAGGACGGCACTGACATTGGTAGGGTCTGGAAATCGATCCTAACGCGGTCAGGTGGAAAAACACATGGGAGCGGTAGCTCCAGATGTGTGCAGTGAGGTGTAAATTTAGGTATATATGGTAGATTTGTTTGGTAGGTCTTCAGTATTTAGTTAGCTCCGAAGAAGCGAGCAACATGGTTCGCGAAACGTCAACATTTACGAATCTTAACACACGATAAAACCCGGAAGGAATTTGTTTTAGTTAAACTTAAAATTTTACAACAGAAACAATAACCTGAAACTATTGAAATAGAATCAATTAGCCAGTTTCTATTAACATTTTCACCATTTGGAAGATGTCGGTAATAGTACTTTTCAGTAAATATTCTTCCATTGTTATTATTGGAAAAACTGTGGTTTCGAACTTGTACAGGACCACGTTTAACTAAAATATTAACAACACAACTGTTCATAGTAAAGGACAACAAACCCGGGTCATCACTTTTAAACTGCTGCAAACTGCCGATGACGATGTATAACTTAAAGTTTCTTCAGCAGGACTTTCTCTGACATCATCAGAGTTACTACCTGAAGAAGAACTACAACATATCTCTACCTTATCACATTGATCCATACGTTGGGGATCAGTTCTCGTTGAAGGTGTAGCCGAGTCAGAAGCTTCGGAATTTTCCTTTTCATGGTTCAAGAACTTCAGAAGTGAGCCTGCAAGTTTCTCTTTCTCCTTCTCTGTTTATCCCGTTTATCCCCCTTTGACGCTGAACCTGAGCACCAGAAAGCTTTTCTTTTCTTGCTGTTCCTGAAAGAATTGATAAATTTTTACAATAAATTATGCATAATGACATTTGTGGATTAACATAATCATTACAAATTTAATTAAAAGTGTCTACTGTAGTATCCGGAGAAATAACATGAATGAACAAAAACAAAGTTTTTGTTCAAATTGATATTTGTTTGTTTTCTCAGTTGAGAAAACAAACAATTATCATTAAAATCAAACAAGGGGTTGGCGACCGTAGCAACTTTAGAAATGTACCTTTTTTTATGGTGCTATAATTACCTTTGACTAAATAATACACAACAGATTGATCACTAAATAATTACATAAAGCGTAATTACCATAGCTACAGCAATGTTTCCACTAAACAGTTAAAATCGTAAACAGACAGATAGTAACTTTTAGCGAGCTAAGGAAGTAATTAGTTTCTGTGCAATACGAGATAACTTCGGGATTCCCACGTATATAGAACTGCAGCGCGGTATTTTTCCCGCCATCCCCCCAGTTATACCCGCCTACTAGCCTCTACTGGTCTTGTTTTCAATAATACGTTTAGAAGCCAATAGGTGGCTGTGTAGACTGTTATCATACATTTATTGGGATAACTGAGGCATAACTGAGGAAAAAATTCATTTTATAAATAAAATCCTCTACTGATAAAAGAAAATGAGTTTAAAATGATGAGATTTCCTACATTTGCCGCCCCTTGAAGCTGCTGCTCGCGTGAGTTGCTCCCCTTGGACACTCGCCTACGGCGGGCCTGATGCGATAATAAAAACATTGATCGTAAAGGAATTGTCAGCGTCAATAAAAGAAAAGAGTGCAGAAGTGTGAAACCAGCCAAACGACAGCAATCCCCTAAAAATGATTGTAACAGCACTCTAGGGACCAGACTTATAAGATAGGGTGGGGTATGTTACAATGCGTATTAGTCATGCCTAAAAATCTGGCTTATGGTGTTAGTTTTGGTTAAAACAGTGAACATTAGATATAGTCCGATCAGAAAACAATATATAATTGGATAGGTATGTAAAGGGTCGATTTCGCGCGTGATTTTTAATAGGGATTTGAATTTTCACTCTGGCGTGTTTTATCTTAAGTTGGTATGAGACGTTGAGAGACAGATGAGATGCTGGTATTGGCGCGCAAGTGGAAACAGTCTTTTTCCAATATCGGTCATTTTGGGTGGTTCAAAATATTGCCGCGAGGGGGGGGGGGGGGAATGGCGTGTTCAGATTCGAAACATTCGAGACGGCCCTTCTCGTTACGTCCTTTGACCGACACGGTCACGTTTTTACCAGGGCTTGTCCCCAATGGGGCCAAGCTATAAAATGGTGTGCTTTGTGCTACTCCCATCCATTAATAATTCGTAAGGGATAGATTATTAGAGTTTTTATTATTAGAGTTTAATTGATTTATATAACCGTTTGTCCTATCTCCCGCCAATGTTTAAATTGTGATTAGAAGTTAAATTCTTATTTTCTGTAAGCAGTTCTGCATTGGTTTTATCTTGCGAATAGTTTAGTTTATTGTTGGGTTCTCTGTCATTTCATTTTTACATAGTTAAACCAGTCATTTTTAGTGTAGAAGCAATTGGCTACCAAGTAATTTTGTATTTGTTTTCTCCGACAAAGTCTCAGAGAAAGAGCCTCCGTAAGAGTTGGATATATCAGATAGGCTGGTAAACCAGGTAATTAATTAAAGCTACCGTATGTAAGATCAAGTTATAAAGATGAGTAAATTAGGGGTTGTTGGTAGAATTTGCAAATCGCGGTTTAAGGTTAGGTAACTTAAGCGAAGCTCTTACAGTGGGCCCCTCCAGGTAGTAAAATATGTTTAATTAGGGATCTCGATTCCCTCTACTGAAGGTGTGATGGGTGAGAAATCGTTGCAGAGTCGCCCATTTTAATCCAAGAAAAAGTTATTTAGATAAGAAAAATTAGCCACCATATACTATTTCAGCAGGCTTATATATGGGAAAGAAGACATAACAGCAGCCGACAGCTACATTCTTGAAAAAGTAAGAAGTCCTCCACCGCCTTTGTAGATACTGGTTGTCGTCTTGTGGATTTTGCACTTGGTCTTGGAGGCTTTCGACTTAGTTATTAACTAGATTAGCCAATTTTAAACAGAAATCTGTGTTTTATATCAGCTCATTTACGGACTGTTCAAAGATCTGATTGAATTGCTTCAGCTAATCTCATTTTGAACCGTTAACTTTCTGAAACTTCTACGGAGCAAGGTTCACTGCGACTACTCAATGCCGAACATGAATGATGATTGTCTTATTGGTGCGTATTGGTGTATTGAATAAGTCAGATTATTACACGTTTTTGTTTATATTTTATACAAACATTAATACACTGTGCGTCAGAGAAAACGGGCTACCCGAAAAATGTACTTAATTATCCACCATTTTAAATATTTCTTGTTTTCAATTCAGTACAACAAGTTAGTATGAATACTGCAAAGACAGACGGCCCTATAAACAGTAGAAACAAATTCATGGAACGGAAAAAACCATACAGTCATGAATTTGTGGACATACTCGTTAAACACGTTTTTAGGAAGCTACTTTTTGACAAGCTTATTTTTGTGCGTAGATGAGCAATACGTTTGAAGGTTTTGTTAGTACTACTCAGTTGTCCGTAATAATGGATGAATATCAAAGAGCTGTGCAGATAGTGACATTGCTGGAAAATTGAATAAGTCAACGGGAGGTTGCAAGACAATTTAATGTTAGTCGCTCGACTGTGCAAAGAACACACCAACGGTTTCTTGCAACTGGTTCTTATTACCGACCGACGGCCCGGTAGGGGTGCCAGAAGTAAAACAACAGCCAGAAAAGATCGCTTTATCATGATTTCTGCTTTGAGGCATCGAACGAAAACCGCAAGAATGCTCCAAGGCAGCCTTTGGCAAGCTCAAGGAACAGCAGTCAGCGTTTCCACTGTTCGGCGAAGGTTAAGGGATAGTGGTTTAACAGCTGGCAGTCCAGCTACAGGACCTTTGCTTACTGCAGCTCATAAAAGACTAGACTTGCTTTCGCCCGAGAACACATTAATTGGACAGTGGACGACTGAAAAAAGGTATTCTTCACGGATGAGTGCAAAATCTGTCTTTATGGCAAAGATGGTCGAATTAAGGTATACAGAAGAGCTGGTGAACGTTATGCTGCCTGTACTCGGTCACCTTGAGTTGCTTTTGGGGGTGGCTCAGTAATGTTGTGGGCAGGAATTTCTTTTGAGGCACACACGGATCTCGTTCTGACTGACAGAGGCGGATTAACAGCACGACGATACATAGCCGAGATCCTAGCAGAGCATGTGATTATGCTGGATTTGTTGCCAATGGTTTTCTGTTAATGCAAGATAATGCTCGACCACACATAGCAAGGATAGCAACACAGTATCTGTAGTAACACAGTACACAGAAGTGGGTATTACAAAATTGGACTGGCCTGCTCAAAAGCCCGGATCTTAATCCTATTGAGCACATTTGGAACCAGCTCAAAAGGCGTGTAAGACGTCGCATACCTGCTGCAACGACACGTGAAAAGCTCCGATTGGCCCTTATTGAGGAATGGGACAATTTTCCTCAAGCAGGCATACAGGACGTGCTGATCTTTATGCCAAATCGAATGAGGAGTATCATCCAGAATGGAGGAGGTAACACGCCGTATTCGTCACTTCTTGCCTCTTCAGTTCAATTTTTTTGTAATGTAAACTGTTAAGTGTATTTTCCCAATAAATTTCAAAAATCTGCAATTTTCCGTTTGTATCTAATGCAAACGTAGGAAGATATGTTAAAAGAATTACTCTTTCAAAATACAATAGATTTATTGCAATAGAAACAAGCAATATTTAAAAAGGTTTTCTCTGACGCGCTGTGTACATTCGCCAATCCATAAACGCTTTGTAGGTTTGTCCATATTTTCTCTTCGATTTTTCGGGCAATTACTGTAATGTCCGTACTTGCGCGGCTTCAATTGTATCTGGTGGAGTACAAACGTGCCCCTGTTCCCCATCAGAATACATTATTTTTATAATTATTATTAACAAATTACACTTACTACTGTACGTACACATTGCGTTAAAGTCTCTCTGACAGATTAAAATTGTTTGTGGCGCTCGTCACTTAGCGACGCTGACAACGTCATGACAACATCGCTAAGAAGTTGCTCAAAACAAGAGGGAAATGAAAATTTAGAGCTGTGATTGGTTTTAAAGTTGTAGGAAATGAAATATTTCTCAGGCTCCGCGGACTATGAAGAGCCAGGAAAGAAATGTTTGTCATGTGTGTGGGGAATGGTTAGTATTCGTTCTAATCAATTGCAAAGGAAATGAATGAATTCACCAATAGCAGTAGAAAATAGTATATTATTTGACAAGCACATAATTAAGGGTATAAATCGCTAGCATGACGTTATACAAGACATGTCGAACGTGCACCACACCTCAGCAACCGAGATCCCTATACCGTATGAATCTACATCATGTGCGGAGTCATTTCCCTCACCCCCTCGACTTAAGGTAGAGATAGCCTAAACGCTAGAATTGTTGTGGGCGCATTATGAGAGAATATTCATTTGCTACCTATAGTTAATAACGAAAAAATAGCTTATGTAGGGTAGACAACAAATCTTATTCAACGTGTCTGTATAATTAGGCTTACCATGCGTCCCGGTTTAAGGCATCGGTCCAGGCGTCCTGGCGGGTTTGGTGTTATGTGCCGGTGAAAATTCTTAACAGACAGTAACAAGTCTACAACATTTTAGAAATGTACAAAGTTATATGTTCTTTGTCAAGAAACCTGCTCTCAAGCATTTGATGGTGCCTCTCATTCGAAAGATACACATTATCATGATTTAAAAGTTATTATTATTATTATTAAATAGTGATTAATCGTTTAACTATTGTAACAAGTCCTGTGACTCCATTCCACCATTTCGAACGGATAGAACAAATGGAATTCCATATCTTTGTTGCAGAAAAATGTTTATAACTTTACAAGAATGGTTCATCATTTCTATGATATAGGAAATTGTAAGAGAAAAAACTCTAAATGACATGTAGAGCACCGCAGTCGGTGCTGAAGGAATTGACACGCAAAGAAAATGTTTATATTTTTTTCAAATTGTATTACTTTCCATCATACACCAAACTGAAGGTTATTAGTTCGGGTAGTCATACATGATTGCTCCAAACGGAACAACCTGAGGTGGGCCTTTATCTTAATATAGAATATACATTTTGGTGGTCTGCAAAATATTTATAACTTTTCCAAAAATCACTACATAATTTTTTATCATAAATTGAATTGAAGTTCTATAATACGGGTTACATAGTCCCTTGATATTGATTTTAGAACATCATGAACTTAATTTTTTAAATAAATAGCGTCAATTTTTGAACTACACAGGTCTTAGTGCTTTTAATTTGCAACGTTTCAACAAATAATCATTAAGGTCTTAGTATTTCCAACGACAGTAAAATTTGACTCCATTTATTGTTCCCTAAAATAATAATAATAATAATAATCCTCCAAATTGTATAAGATGATTAAAACAGATAATATTTATATTTAGAAGAGTATACTATTGAAAATAGGAGTTCAACAACTACCTAATAGTATATTATTTGATGAGCATATAATTAAGGATATAAATCGCGAGCAAGAAGTTTGTACCCGAGCCGTAGGCGAGCGTGTAAAGCATTTATATCCGTTATATGCGAGTCAAATAATGTTTTATCTATGACTTAAAAATTCCATTTCCTATCAAATATTTTAATGTGTTTGTCAATGTGGGCGAGGCAAACTGTCAAATATCTGTCAACCACGTAGGTTTCGACAGACTTGACAGTACTTTTGTATATTGGTGACAGTTCGTTTAAATAATGAAGTAATTATTCAAACGAACTGTCATTTTTATACAAAGCTACTGTCATCATAATCAACGGTATGTATCATGGTGGGGATTATATAGTCAATCATTTTTTTTTGTATAAAAGTCTCCATCACGTCTCATTTGAGTGACGTAGGCTTCTCGTTTGAATCTACGAAAAAAATCATGACACATCTCTTGTGACAAAAAGTCATTTGTGACGAAAAAAATAAAATCATGTTTTGCAGAGCATGCATCTATGATTAATTTTCGTCTTTGGTAAAAGTAAAAGTTGTTAATTTTATTGTTAATTTATTCATTCGTTCTAAGGTTGAGCGATTTCTGCCAAAAGTTAATCAGTTCAACCTACGTACAACATTGTATAGGTATAATAGATGCAGTTGTTTTTCCAGCAATTTCTGGCAGCCGTACAGACAGACAAATACACAGAATACCTACCTCATGCATTTGTAATGGGATGCACTCGGTAAAATAAATTTACTTTGTTTATTTTAATTTGAAGTACTGCTGTTACTATTCTCAGGCATTCTGCGACAACCGCGCAGGGGAAACTGATTTTGGCTGAAACTACTGATGGTACAAAACAACGACTTTCTCACATGTACGCTTCCCTATAGATGCTAGAAGTTACCATCCACATGCGGATATGTCGTTAGAGAGTCTGGTCAGTTAACTCTTAAGCATCTGTTCGCTGCGGTATAAGAAACAGTCGGATATTCGATACAAATAAAAAGCGATCGAAAAGGAGTTACGGTGAATAAAAGTAAGTTTAAAATCACTGCCATTAGCGCGCAAATGGCCCTTTGAGTGAAAACGATTTTTTGCATTGGACTACAGATGAAATAGGATCTAGTTCTCGCCATAAGGATAGTAATCGACGCAGAAGCGTATAGCGTCCAGTGTGTACGCTGATGATGAGCCATCATTATATCAATAATACCATATATTACGGTTGCTAAATAGCGCTGAAGCCATCACATCTGCACGCAGCAACCTAGCCGCGCTTCGGACATGTGAACAGGGCCATTAGCGCCGTCCTAGCCGGCCATAGTTTCTGCTCGTTATAAAAAAATACAGTGGTGGATTATTAATGGCGCCCGAGGATATAGTATTAAATTCACTGTGGGGCCGTGCTACGAAAATAGGCAATTAAAAATAATTGAAATCAATTATTTAGTATAGAATACCCATAACGATCAATCAAGGGCCGATCGGCTCAGTTTTTTTTCATTTGGTCGCAATTAATCACAATTTATTAATTAATTTAAGCATGCTCCGCCGCGGAATACCTTAACGCGATCGCGTAACTTCGCCATTTATCAATGCGTGCCCGCACGCTGGCCCTAATTGATGGACACGAACTATCACCGTGAAGAAAGTCACGAATGATCAAGTCACAACATTCTAGATGAGCAGCAGTCGATATGTCAGTAATTTGTAATGCAGTTAATGCCCGTTTTAATCTGGCGGAAGCAGCCACGTTAAAGAATTCATGCAAGGAGTTATTAAGACAAACGTGCTTGGTAGTGCATGCTAAATATAGGATCTTCCAAAAGAAATTTATTATAAAATAAAGAAAACAAATTAATCATTGAAAGAAAAACATGCAAAACGTTAATCTTTATCAGTGATAATTACTTGTGAAGGATATCAGACAAGTCCTGTGATTTTTGTAAATAATTTTTCCAAGAGAAATCCATACTTTTCTGCCATCGCTGTGCCTGTCTTAGTAAAGATTTTTTAGAAAGCATCCAGATCGATCCCCAAAGACCATAATAAAATATTTTACGGAGCCCCATTGTACGAGTATTAGAAATAAGACTGAACTTCTGGATCTATTTTTAATTAATGAAAATGTTGATGTCCTTTGTATAACCGAACACAGGCAAAATTCGGATAATATAGAACTCGAAAAGTTGGACAATTATAAGCTTGTAAATCACTTTTGCCGTAGCATATATAGGGGAGGTGGTTGTGCAATATATACAAAGACATACAAAGACATGAAAATCGAAAATATTCCTATCGACCCCATAGAGTCACATTTTGAGTATGCTTGTGCTAGTTCTAGATACAATCATGTACGATTGTTGTATGTGTGTGTGTATAGAGCGCCGTCTAGTGATGTTAATGTGTTTCTGTATACTGTTGCGATTTTGCTTGATATTGTTTGCGGCAGATATGCTTGTGTGACAGTATGTGGTGATATTAATATTAATTTTAACGCTGAAAGCCGTGAATGTCGTGACGTTGTTGCCTTCTTTGGTTCATATAATATATTCAGATGTTTCCGACAAGGTACGAGGCAGGCTAATTGTATTGATAATGTGTTTTGCAATTTTGGAGCTAGCGATGTGGAATGTCACTTGGGCGATCCGGGCCTGTCGGGTCATATTTCATTGCACTGTAGGCTTGTGATTCCAGAATTGGTTGTTACTGAGCGGAATCAGTGTTTTCATTATTTTTAACTTTTACTTTGGCAAGAACTTTCCCCTAAGAAAATCACCAAGCAAACCAAATATCCCTGGTATAACCAAGAGATAAGGCGTATGTCAGATGACCTTCGGAAGTTGTATTGTATGTGCAGGCAGCTTTATGACGTGGATTCATGGCGGCATTATAAGGTTGAGGAGCTTGAAGGATTATGTCTGCGAGGCAAAGCGCCAATATAATGATTCCAGAGTCCTATCGGAAAGCATTCTACTGGCATAGACAATGTACCACCCCATCTTATGAAAATGGCGAGCCCTTCCATGATTGATGTCCTGGTGTACCTTTGCAATCTCTTGTTTAGTCATGAAGTCTTCCCCAACAGATTGAAGGAAGCTGTGGTCTGTTGCAGTGCACAAGCGTGGGCCAAGAGACGACATAGGAAACTATCGCCCAATCTCACTTTTCCCGGCATTGTCGAAGACATTCGAAAAGATTTTTGTGCAGAAGATGTACACATTCGTCCATGCGCACGACATTATTTCTGCGACTCAGTTTGAATTTATGCCGGGCTCTTCCTGCAAAGCTGCGCGTTTTGGATCAATGAATGAGATACTGGGATACATGTAGCGGCCATATTCTTTGATTTATCTAGAGCATCCGACACTGTGGATCACCGTATTCTTCTGCATAAGCTATCGTCGCTCGGAGTGAGGAGTGTTTCCTCCCAATTGGTCAAGTTATACCTGGAGGGCAGCGGATCCGTGTGCCTGGGGCGTTCTTCGATCGTTCTGCTTTGCTGACTGTGGATGTGCCCAAGGGATCGATCCTTGGCCAGTTGTTGTTCCTTGTATACGTCAATGATTTGGCATCGCAACTTCCGATGGGCGATTTATACCAGTTTGCTGATGATACAACACTGATAATTAAGACCAACAGTATTGCGGAGTTGTCGACTGTAGCTGGTTGCGCCGTGCGGTATATGGAGGAGTCGTGTGGGGGGAATAGCCTGATTCTGAATGACAGCAAGACAGCGATGCTGTATTTCTCTTTGGGCTCACCCAGGGCATCGCTGCTGGTTAGGTCTGGAAAGCGGTCTATTCCTCAAAGTGGTGATGTGAATTGTCTTGGAGTGTACACCCAAGAATCTTTCAAATGGGAATCCCATATAGACCATACTCACAGAAACTTAAGCAGGCTGTACTTTTCGATGTACAAACTCCGAGACAACGTCAATATCCACACCCTACGACAATATTATTTTTCTAGCATCGAGAGTATTTTTAGATACGGGATTATTCTTTGGGGATCATCAGCCCTATCGCTCAGACTTTTTACACTCCAAAAGCGATATATACGGTGCATGCGGAGGCTAAAGCATAGAGATTCTTGTAGGGGGCATTTTAAGGATTTACGGTTGCTGACTTTGCCATGTCTATATATTTTTAACTTGGTGATGTTTTCTAGAGGCAATATTAATAAGTTTGTTACAAACGGCGACTTGTCGGGATCATTGCATCGAAAGCAGATGATCTTCTTCGCACTTGGTTTCATAGTTAGTCCTGAAGATGCCTCTTGCAACAGAGTGCGAATCGTCGACTACTTTTAAGTCATCAACGCGGTTTCCACCCGGAAATCAATTTATTATTATCATCTCATATTTTTACCAGTTCCATGTAAACAAAGCGATTTTTTTATATTATCTCGCGCAGCATGTAGGCAATGTTAAACTTTAAACTTAGGAGTAATAGTCCCTAACGAGTTGCGGATTAATAATTGGCTTGAAATGAGAGGATGATCAATCGGTTGGCGACTTTGGCGTTATGATCATCGAATGTATAACGGGAACCCTGACAGCAATCGCTTCAAAGTGCGAAGACAGTCCTCTTACTACCTACATCTTGATACGCTAATGACTGTTCCGCCGTCGTAATTGGAACGGTTTGCTCGGGTACTACAGAGTGTCAAAATACTAGTCGCTGACGGCTTCCTGGTCGATAACATCGTCAATTATCTGTAATTAAGTGTATTGACTTTGCTTAGATGTATGTATTTATAGCCACAAGGAGATCTACAAGTTCGTACTGGGAATAAAAAGTCCTAGGTCATAAATTTTGTCTGAACAGTCTGAACATAGTCGGTATTCCACCACCGCTTCATAAATTCGGGAGCCAGACAGATAAACCATAAGGTACACTACGCATAAGCATTTGCTTAAAGTACTAGTAGAAAAGAGCTTAAACTAAAAAAGAAATACAAATTTATGCTCAACGCCAGTTTCACATTTCCAGCTGAAGTTCTCTCAAACCGTTAATCCGATTATTATTATTTATTATTTAGTTGTAAGTTGAATCACCAGCAATATTGTGGTGTATTGATTTTTTCAAGTTTTAGTTTTGTTTTAGTTTTGTCATAGCTTTTAGTGCGGGCATCCGCAATTAATCGTGCTAGGAGTTTCTGCATTTTCTTTAGATCAATATAGTAAACAAAATGCAAAAGGAAAGTCCAGGTTCTTGTAAAATAATTTACAGTTTTATTACAGAGTAGTTTCGAGTTTCAAGTAATCAATTAAGTACACAAAATTCACCATACCGTCGTACAGAATTATATTTCTCTTTTGACAAGTGCCAGATTAAAGATAGTCGCCCCTACCCACAAAGTAAAATAAAAGAATAAAAAAACTATATTGTAGGTAGTTTATAAATATTTTTATAATAATAAGAACTCTTTCATGTAATAACAGTGTATAATAGTACATAATTAATTAAATATCTTTTGGATATTTTCATGTCGTTTTTAGAAATTTATTTTGCAACTTTTTGGGTTTGAAACTTAATTTATCGTCTACAAAATCTTTTTTTTTTTGCAAATTCATGTTCGACTGAAATTCGGGGCAATAAGGCATTTAAGCGCTCTTGGCCTATTACAGCCCATGTTTGACATTTTTTATGGTGGTGCTAAATGGAGATATGCAACCAAATGTGCTTTATCACATTTTCATAAGATTTACACTGGGATACTCAAATGTGTTCATTCAAATAATAAGATAATACTAAATATATCCGGCTTAATTCTGTCGAGTCTGTGATGGATTTTAAGAATATTGCTGGCTATGTACGTAGTCTTCTGGCGTTCAATAAAAAAATAAACAATATTCATAAAAATCATCACCATGCTCGAAAAACTGAGCCAATTTTTATTTACATAACAAGTCCATGGTATTTCCTTCATAATAAGCCCTTTTTCTCAATGTGAGGCGCGACATATTGATGAAATTTAATTGTTTTAAGATCTTCCAGATTGCTTGAATATTTTGCGACAAGTTGCTTAGTTCAAAACATAATATTAAAACAGAAAGGAAAAGGTAGCGTGAAGACAAGCGCTCTACAAATTCTGCGATTAGACTGTAATTAGTACAGTTAATTACGGATCTTTCGCCGAAATATATCTTGGTTTGTTGAACCAGATTCTGGAAAAAGCTTCAATTTTACTTTACCTTTCTTCAATTGTCTGTGCTTGTCGAACAGGTAAAATTCATTCAAATCTTGATGGACTCAAAAGTATGTTTTCCTTCTGATTAATATTCATCAAAATTTTCTCGAATTGGTTTTAGGTAATCCTTTAAAATATAAAAATATCTCCGGCTAACATTTTTTTAAATTTAATTTTATATTGAAATTACATAGAAAATTGCGCCTATTTTGTAAATGTTTATTTGGGGCTCCAGTTATATTTTGAAAATCACTAAGTTTTAAAGAAAGTTTCTTCGAAGGTTTGTGTTCCCTGATTGAAGGGCTTGTCGTTCGCTTCTGTTTGGTGTGCTGACGTCTATCTGGATATATTGCACTGTAGATCTTGCTCAATTTCGCCACCACCAGATTGATGATTCTTAGCATCCACCATCTTGGACGTCATCATTGAAATTTTAAATGAAATACCATATTATTTGTGTGATATTTTCAACCAGGATAACATTCTGAATAGAAAAACATATCGATAGTCAATTTTTATCACCATGGCAAAAAGACACGCTCCGTCTTTTTACTACGTCTAGTTTGCACAGGCAAAACGTTGCAATTTCCAAGTGTTTTCCTGTGACGTCTTTTGCATTTTACGTGTGCAAAAAACATTTTCGCGGTTTTGCGCCGAAAACCCTTGTATATTTATAAAGGATGAGTTGTATCACATGAGAAGAAATATTAAAACCATGTCTTTTACGTCTATACGCTACGTTTTACCTGTGCAAACCTGGTTTGCGCAGGTAAAACCACGAGCATGTAAACGGCCCTTAAGTGGTTATAAATTGGTGAACATATCGAAACATGACAGAAATCATATCGACTGCCATTTAAAATTTCAATGATGACGTCATTTCCGGAAAACCGAAAGTTACACTAACCTCAAGAGTATCCCAAAAAAAATGCGTTTTTGTCTATTAGCACTTGAAATTTCAAACTCAAAATTTCATTCTTCCAGCGTCATAAATAAAGAAAATGGCGGGCGTGGTTATAGAAGGAAAAAAACAAGAAAGGCAGCCTTAAAGATATTAGTAAAGATTGATCAATTTATAACAACAAGTAGACCAATTATCCAAATGTAAATTAAACAGAAAATGGTTATCAAGGTATTCACAGTTATCAAGGCATCACAACAAACTAAAATCACAAAGATGGTTTAAATGACCAAAGTAACCCATTTAGGTATTTGGGTTTCAAATAAACATTTCGGTTATTTTGACTTTGACCAACTTTTTGTCCGTTATGTCTGTATTTCTGGTACCGATTAGAAACTCATGTATTCAAGAAACTCGTTTTAAGTGGTTACGTACACTTCACGTAAGATTCTTAACACAGAAATAAAAACTACATATATTGGGATGAGAATTATTTACTGATAAATAATAATACGCACATTTTAATGTCCAACTAATGAAGTATATTTCTTGAAAATTTCAACTAAAAATATTAATAAATGGGGGAGATATAGCCAATCTACTGAGACCCGTCTTTTGTTCTATGTTCACTGACAATGAAATAATGTATCCATCTACTAGAACAAATTTTCAAAATCGTTATTTGTTGACCAACCTTGACCCCCAGTGCCATTAGTGTGTAATGATCACATCCATATATATTATTTGAACGCTTCTTCTTCGTATTGTTATTTATTTACATCTGTACATGATGTCATCAATTAGCTATCATTAAAGTGATATATTGTAAAAACGTCCGACATCGAAAAACTATCGTCTGATCATTTTATTGTCGGCTTATGGCTGAAGTGTTGCTGTGAGGGACATTAGAGCCACAGCCAGTTCGCTGGTTGTTTGATTCATAGCCTTCTACGAATGACATACATTATTCTCATGGCCAATATTGTGGACATGTGCGAAGATACAATAATGTGTAAAATTTGATTGACAAAGTATCAGTCACTGGCAGTGAACCATAAGTACGTACGATAAATATGGCATGATGGGGAATGTCCTAAACCGCTGATTTTTTTATTATTTAAAATGTAAAAATAAGACAAATTTAAGTATTGAATATTTGTATCTTACCTTTATTTAGTTTTAGTGTTTTATAGTTCTTTAAAGTTTATTTTTTAGTATTATATTCTTACGAAGTAAATTACAACGAGGTCGTCATTATGTTCGAATAGGTTTTATGAAATAATAACGCGGATGACCTGAATTTCTCAATTCTTTCAGTTCCCAAATATGTGTTCCAAACGCCGAGCTTGTACAAAAATCAAGTGAACAACCTCGACGTTTGGTAACCTAATTAATGGTAATGACGTATTTAGACAATTGATATAAGTACCCACATAGCGGAGTATCGAGGATGATTGTATTTTTGCCTGTATTCACGAGGTAAGACATTCGACACCAGCACGAGAAGGCAGTGCCTTCTCAGCTGTTTTCTTGGACTCTCTTGTCGACAATATACAGTATGTAAAACCCCAGTGAGAGTTTCATTTTACATGCACCCTGGCCTGGACCATTCCCATAAGAGCTACGTAACAATATGGGAAGGATATATAAATAATATTAAATTTATATACAGGTTGTCACTTTTTTTGCAGGGCCACATAGTATTTCAGGGTGCCTACAGATATGACGAGCCGCCCGCGGTGCGGGCGCGGTGCGAGCGCGGTGGGGGCGCAACCCTCACGGACCATAATGTAATTGTAAATCCCGGAAACTGTAAGAGCTACCAAATCGGTTAGCTGGGACAAAAGCTACGTTGAAAATGCTTTACTATATATTATCACAACATACCTTATAAGGGTCTCATTAGGTGGCCGGCCAGGTCGCCCAACTCAACCCCCATATCTTTTTCTCTATGGTGCTACATAAAAACTATTGTTTATCCTATAAACTTTGATACTATGCAGGATTTTCAGGCAGGAGTGGACTATCAGTTATTGTTAACTCTTGTTTAGAATTTAACTGTCACTATTTGGTATTTATACATATTTCAAGAGAATATCGTGAATGCTTTACACACATGTAAGTAAATCAAGTTTATGATATTATAAAATGTTCACAAAATATCTCGAAGTTACCGAACTAATGTTAATTTATCGAAATAGTATAAGTATTTGCGGTTTCTATCAACGCTCTATTTATAATGAATTACAAATTAATAACTCTCCAAACAAAGTACTTTACAAGAACTTACACTATTACTTAACAACAACAAATCATTAACATAAAGTATGAAACCAAAGCAAACGAACACATTTGATCATTATAAGTTCTAAATTTGATCATTATTAGGTACACCCCTAATAGCCTTAGGATCACCCTATAGGTTTTATGAAGTTCCATGGAAAGTAACCCCATGCGGGCTAAAATGGGGATTTTCATAATCGTTATAGATGGTTGTGGGCATTTTCAATATTCTTTTAAATCTCTAAATGTTCAAAATCTGTAAAAATTCAATTTGGTGCCCATAAGAAATACAAAAAAAAGTATCGCTGAGTGAAAACTGTTAAACAAAGCCATTTTCTGATACCAAAAGTGCACACAGAGTACCTTTCTCTTACGTATATATAATATCTATTCTGTATAAAGTTTCTGTTTTCCATTTATGATATTAAGGAAGTTATTCACGCTATTCCTTCCAACTCTGTCGTTGGTTTTTGTCGGTTTTTGCTTTACTCCTGTAATATAGTGAAATATGGAAAATACTTAAAATCCGAAACTGTCCATAGTTACGGCTAAAAAAAGGGTCCATAGTTACGGCTGAAAAAAGAACACCACCCAGTATATTTAATATGAAATTATCAGTATGAAGGTGTTGAATTTGTCTGGTAAGGCGATATATCGTCGGGTTAAAGGTAAAAGTCAGTAACTAACATCTAAAATAATTACGAAAATCTGACTTTAAGATGTATTACCAACAAATATAATGATATTCTCTGGATAATTAATGCATTTTCGAGTACTTAGAACACTTATTGATCGCCTCCTTGTACAAGATGAGCATTTAGAAGCATTTGACTACAATTAATTCGTGTCTCAAGAAAATGTAACAAAATGTTAGTTAGTGACTTTTACCTTTAAGCCCACGATATCTTCTTAGCCATATAAAACCAAGAAACTAAAATCATTTTCACCAGCATGATTATTGATTATACATTATGTCCCACTATTTTTAGATAGTAAATAAAGTGAAAAGATTGCAAAAAGATTCAACTCCATATACAAATTTCTACTCAGAATGACATTTACTTAAAAAAAAATCGGTAAAAGGTTTTATTTTTTTTCAGTCAGTTTATTTTTTGTACTTTTTATTATTGTGTTCTTTCTTCGTTTTCGCATTTTTTTATGTATTTTTTATTTTACTTTCCTTTGTTAATACATATTTCAAACGTCTGCAAGTTTTTAAGGATTTGATAGTTACATAGGTATGTAAAGTTTTACTGTGACTAAAAACATGCGGTTGCTTTCTATTTTATTTTGTTAAAAGGTTTACACAAATTTTGGGATGACGAATAATTTGTGGCAGTAGTAATTTTAAAATTACTGTTGTCTCATTGTTAAGAATTAAATATGTTTCAAGTTTTTATCCACTTTACCGATGAAGTGATACCAATGATTTTTAATAATTTTTTTAGGTGGTTTAGGCAACTAGGGTGCTAGGAGCATACTATAATACAAACGAATGAATGTAATTATATAACCAAATGGCTAAAGTATTCTATGATCAACAAATAAAAATGTACCCACAACGTTAAATTTTAAAATAATAACGAAGATGCGTGGGTTCCATCGCTCATGCAATTATAGAAGTAAAAGTGTTTACACAATTCTAATTACGTGTGCAATGTGGGATGCATGTCCAATAACACATCTGTCCGTTGCATTGTTCCTCTTATTTGGATGTTCCGAGAAAATTGTAGCGTTACAAATCATTAGTTTCGTAAGGTTATTGTATTCTAGATTGAATTTCGGTTATCCATTATCACTGAAATAAAGAGGTTTTGTTCGATTTCTAAATTCAATTCAGCTATAGCGACTGTTTTCGAAACTACTTTGGTACAGATTAGGGCGCTCAGTCCCGGGGGTCCTTTTATTATTATTTTTTTTTAAATTGATTAGCTTTGGTCATTGATCTATAAAAAAACAAAAGCATTTTACGCTACTTTTTCACCAAATAAATCAACTTAAACCAAATAAATTTCAAATATTAATTAGGAAAATGCATCTCCTTTTTGTGTTAAATTAAGCATCAAGCATAACATGTTCGGTCACAAAAACATCGTTTAATCATAGGGTAGGAATAACAGATTTATAAGAACAGATATAATTTAATATGAAAGCACCCGTGAGGCTTCTTACTACCTTGCTTAAGATTATTTAATTACTATACCTCCATCAAATGATGGGGGTATAGTAAAGAAGTAATAAAAACAACAAAACAATACATTATTCAATGTATCAAATTTAGTTCAAATTAGTCATACATAGAGTATCTTTACGGTAAAATGAAAACCAAATTTTACAAAAAATTATTTAGTTTACTTCAACCGTACGATTAATAAGGCTTATTGCTGCGATTTCTTTCATTTGAAATAAAATATCGAGAAAGTACGTATAGGTTCAGTCCAGTCCAGTAATAAACAAATTATGTATAAAATATAAATTTACGTGCATTTTTATATTCTCAAAAACTTTGTTTTACCTGAAATGGACTATTTAAGGTAAAGCTTCAAGTTTACTTTAATTTTTGGGAGTTTCAGGTGAAAAAAAAAACAGATAAGTCGAAAATTTGAATTTTAGTATATTTAACCGTTCTTGTTGCGTGGGGTGCATGGGGTACAATTCGACTTAACTGTGATTACAAGACGTCGATCAATCCGTTATTGGATTCCCGAATATCCGTTGTCAAGACCGGAGGAGCTATTTTCGGAACTCAGTGGTGGTATGGACTTTTTTACCAAGTTAATTTGAAACAATTTGTTACTGTCTCGACTCACAAAAGCTTATTTCAATTTCAACGTTTCAACAAAGGCATAATAACTACCGCTTCCACAAGACAGACAAGTGTTTAAAATATTACAAAGATCAGGATTTAAAATTTCTAAGGAAAATGTGTGCTACTGAAACATTTAGTAACTTATTTGGGTTACGTTGCTGATTATGCAGGTAGATTATGCACCTTCGTGAAAATAAATTAAAAGCGGTTGGAGAAGCTCCTATCCCTACAAATGCTACACAGTTGAAGTCAGTGCTTGGTGTGATAAATTATTATGGCAAACTTTGTTTCTACGATAAGAGGTCAGATTTTTTATGATTTGTGGCAAAACAAACAAAATGTTTGTTTATTTTTTCAAAATTCTATTATTTCAATAGTTTCTAGGAGTATGTCTGCAAGAAGGCAAGTAATTTTATTGTTTTTATCCAGGTTTTGTTTTTACTTTGAAAACAAACGCAAGGTGAATACATTCGGCCAAAGGATAGAAATACTGTACTGGGTAGAAATTGATTAAATAAAATAATGCATATAATATAATATGCCAGGGGAATATCTTCAAGAAAATTTAGAAATGGCCAAAGATAGAATGTTCTCCTAAATCTAATCTATTAGCAGATTCATTATTTCACTTCTTACAGTAAGTAGATTGTAAAGCACAAATGAAAGTGAATTATAACAAATTGCGAGTTGCCTGGGAGAAACGACCACCGTATCGTACTAAATGCGGATATCACGTTGTTCCGTGAGTCACCAAAAAGACCTCTTATCGTAGAATCATTCATCAACTACTTTGTACCCTTATACAAGTTGTTGAAAATAGATGCAAATTGGGCATGGAAACATGAATGCAAAGTACTGTTAAAGGTTAATAACTGGGTATCTTCAATTAATATTGAAGACCAACGTACCGGATTACCCAACAGTTCCTAATGGAAGGGTTGGGTAATCCGGTATGTTAAATCCAATCGGGAAAAAAGCTTGAAAAAAAGTGTTGGTTTTTTTCTCTGTCTTATGGCATTTATTCCATTGATCAAGCGCCTTCGCCTAATGTTACAGTGATTTACAGGACAAAACTGAAAAGAGAAAGAGCGGCGTCTGGCAAGGTACAGTCTAAAAGAATAGTACTAGCCAAGGAGACACTTATAAATTTTAACAACCATAACCATATTCACCTCCGATTTACTGTTCAACAGGAAGATGTTAAGAACTGTATCCCTTTCTTGGATACCTTTATCACGAGTTCACCCTCGGGCTTGGTCAGGCTGCTTTGGTACAGAAAACCAACGTCCAGCACATAATGCTCAGCTTTTTATCCGGTCACACAACTAAATCCTAAGCAGTACCGTCATGGCATCCAAACATCGCATACTCAATGTCTGCCATCCAGATTTCGTCAAAAAATTTAAGATCGTCTTGAAAAACTACTACTTCCGCATTCCAAAAAAAAATGATTTTCTCTGCCACATACCCATAGGACACTAATACCCTCCCACAGCTCCTGCAGAACCTGCCAGCTTCCATACCACACAACACGTTCGCCTCCTATCCAAACAGCTCACGGCTATCCTTTCCTCACCTGAACACATGGTAGTTCCGGTCAATTTCTTTAAGAGTTGTCATCTAATCTTTTCTAAACTTAAGGGCCCAGTCCCCCCTGATTTAAGGGCTACCTTAGTGTATGGGGTACCTGGCAGCCAATGCCCCAAAGTTTAGGTTGGAATCACATCCCAACGCTTGCACTCCCGAATGGTCCAACACAAGAGAACCCCATTAAAGAGAGAATATCGCTTTATGCTCACGTACTATGAATTACCAATACCAATATCTCACGTACTCTGAATTATCAATACCTAAGTGACATTGACAATGTTAAGCTACTGTAACGAAAAGAATTATAGATAGAGAGCCTACGTACAAATGTGCTACATTGTGGATAGTAACAATACCATGAATATCAGGAGGGACTTGGACAGGTTCTCTGCAATAATTTACGCAAACGTTTTCCGTTTTATATTAGAACTGTTGTAATTTTTTAAAATTTAATTCCCTCCCAGTTTTTTCAAGCAGTAGCAATTCGCTTCTGATATGTAATGCCTATGTGAGGACTTCTCCCTTGTGATTATGATTTTTTTTTTTTTTTTTTGATCTTGTGTTTTTATTATTTCGAAATTCTCTACCATTGCACGTAATACAAAAATAATTTTAAAAAAATGTATCTGGTTGGTTCCTCTGTTTGGATTGGTTTAAGTTGGTCACCCTGCACAGTATTCAGAGCTGTTTGCTGCTTACCTAAGCACGTTGTGTATTTGCAAGTATTTTAAAATTGTAAAGTTGATTACTAAAATAATTGGCTAATTGCGTTTTTAGGGGCACGCCACTTGTACTGCTGACTAGAGTAACCGCTTTTGGAATGCCGGACTTGCGACGCAGGCGACATAGCCTCACTAATGCACGGTATGTACAAGAATAGGGAATTCATAGGGGTAGGTTGCTTGTGCAAATACTTTTAGACCGTACCTTGCCTAACGCCGCTCTTTGTCGTCTTTCCCATCTTTTTAAGTTCTGAAGATGCCTGTAGCATAAAGCAAAGGCACTCGGCCAATGGAATAAATGCTATAACTTTTTTTTCTAACTTTTTTGCGATTTGGTTTAACGTACCAGATTACCTAACACTGCAATAAAGTACATACTTACATGAAGGAAGTATTAACATCAGTTCCGTTAATCAGTCATCGCCAATAAAATTAATTGTAGATTTCTCTAGTAAGGAGTAGGTGCCATATTGTGTCACATTAGAAAAAAAAATTATTAAAATTATCTGTAGAGTGAATCAAAATTATTATTTGTTTATCTGAATGCGGATAGGTTCAATTGTGTATTTACGTTTGAAAAAGTATGAGTGAGTTTTGTTCTGTGGGTCACATCAATGTTCGATCTCTACAGCCTAGTTTAGGAACGCTAAGAAATCATATTTGATTGTCTAATTATAGTATTCTCGGAGTAAGTGAGACTTGGCTTACCGGCGACGTTCCAGACGACGTGCTGGAGGTTGATGGGTATGTGTTTCATCGAAGTGACAGATTAACGAGAGGTGGAGGTGTTGGTCTATATATTCGCGATAGTTTTACTTGCACAAGGTTGAAAACGTTAGATCTCGACTGTATGGAGCAGATTTGGGTGAGGGTGTCTTTTGGTGGAAAGAGCATTGTGTGTGGAGTGCTATATAGACCCCCTGGTTTAGATCTTAATTCGTTTGTTGATGCGCTGGAAAATACTTTGGCTGAGGTGGTTCCATCGGTAGATCATGTTGTGGTTGTTGGGGATGTTAATATTGATTATTTGGCACCAGGGGATCGTACCGTGGCAAGTTTAAATTCCTTATTTGATGCTTTCGGCTTAAGTCAGCTTGTCCAGCAACCAACTTGTGTCTCTGCCAGCTCTAGTTCGGTACTTGATTGGATAATAGTATCGCGGGACGTTGAGATAGCTAATTGTGACGTTATAGACATAGATGTTTCAGACCACTTCCTTGTGGCTGCGGATATCTGTGTGCGGCATGATCGGGCAGCTGCTAGGACAATAGTTTACCGTGATTATACAACATTTGATTGCGCTGCCTTCCAGCTAGACCTGGAAGCTATGCGGTGGCAGGATATAATATACCTGGGTGCAATCGATGACAAGGTAGAATACTTTAATAATTTATTGCTGTCTTTATTTAATTTTCATGCCCCTTTGATCACTAAAGCTGTTGGTAGGCGGAGAAATCTGCCTTGGATTACCTATGCTATTAAAAAAATCTGATGTGGCCAGGCACATGACTTTATCATACTATATAAAAAATTAAGAGTTTAGCTGCATGAGATTCTATTTGATCGAGATCGGCCATGCCTGCATCAAAATAAAACTACTAGAACTATATAGATACAGATATGTCGATTAAAGCTGCGTTCGGATATTGTACTCCGTTGACACCGGGTACACCGTCCAAATCACACTTACGTGTTATTGGGTGTAAAAAGTGTAATGCAATATGCGAACGCAGCTTATATTGACAGTTATTGTCAAAACATTAGCGTTTGACACCAAGACTACCTACTGTCATTAGAATCAAAAAATCTGACTAATCCTGGCTACTAGTTTTAATGCAGTACGACCGATCTCGTAGAAATAGAATTTGCTCATGCATCTAAACTATTGATTGTACCAAAAATTGTTATAGTGATAAATTATTCATAATTTCCTCATCTTTAATTTATTATTTAACTATTTCGACGAAAGTCGCTTCAACAGAAAGCTTTTCAGCTCTAAGTTTGGTTATGAAACTTCTAAATATGAAGTTTCGTCCCGGTACCTTTAGTAGTTTCTCCGGAATCGTCGCCACAAAAAACGGGTACACACACACACACAGACATTTTTTTGTACCTTGGTCAAAAAAGTTCAGGGGACCCAAAAAGACATATTTCCGCTAAAATCTCAAAAAAAATTTTTGGCACGACTACAATACTTTACATACTGCGTATGATAAAGTAAAAATGATTAAAACACGGGATTCATTGTTTAAAAAATATAAGGCTACTGGCATGGGTGCTCACTGGGACGAATATAAGCAAATGCGCAACTTTACAGCTTCGGCTATCCAGAGAGAGAAAAAGTCTTACTTGGCCTATAAGTGTAGTAATGTGCAGAGTAAAAAATCTGATGTGGCCAGGCACATGACTTTATCATACCATATATAAAATTAATAGTTTAGCTGCATGATACTCTATTTGATCGAGATCGGCCATGCTTGCATTAAAATAGAACTACTAGAACTAGACAGATATGTCGATTAAAGCTGCGTTCGGATATTGTACTCGGTTGATACCGGGTACACCGTCCAAATGACACTTACGTGTTATTGGGTGTAAAAAGTGTAATGTAATATGCGAACGCAGCTTATATTGACAGATGTTATTGTCAAAACATTAGCGTTTGACACCAAGACTACCTACTGTCATTAGAATCAAAAAATCTGACAAATCCTGGCTACTAGTTTTCATGCAGTACGACCGATCTCGTAGAAATAGAATTTGCTCATGCAGCTAAACTATTGATTTTACCAAAAAATGTCATTGTGATAAATTATTCAGAATTTCCTCATCTGTAATTTATTATTTAACTATTTCGACGAAATTCCAGAAATGGCGGCTTATTTGCAAAATCTTTCAAAAATGCTAAGACTAAACCTCCAGTTCCTTTGGACCCTTTTCAACAGAAAGCTTTTCAGCTCTAAGTTTGGTTATGAAACTTCTAAATATGAATTTTCGTCCCGATACCTTTAGTAGTTTCTCCGGAATCATCTCCACAAAAACGGGTACACACACACACACACACACACACACACACACACACACACACACACACACACACACACACACACACACACACACACACACACACACAGACATTTTTTTGTACCTTGGTCAAAAATGTTCAGGGGACCCAAAAAGACATATTTCCGCTAAAATCTCAAAAAATTTTTTTGGCACGATTACAATACTTTACATACTGCGTATGATAAAGTAAAAAGCGTGGAAAGAACTCAGAGGGCAGAATATAATTAAAACAAAGTCATGTAACATTCCCGCAGCTTTGGTCAATCCCGAGCAGATAAATCACTTTTTTATTGATTCTGTCGCGCATATTAGTAGTAAGTGTGGCGTTGATGTAAATGTTTCAAACTTTTATGCGAACGGTAACCTACATGAGACACCTCCTAATATGACATTTTCTATGGCTACAGAGGATGAGGTGTTGAGTGTGATTGCTGGTATTGCTTCTGAGTCTTGCGGTTGTGATGGTTTCAGTATCAGACAAATTAAATTGTGTTGTCCTTTTCTGGTCCCATACATTACACACATAATAAATTTTTGTATTGAGCATTCATTATTTCCCAGCGTCTGGAAGTCGAGTTTAGTGACACCTATTCCAAACTCTGGAGTGTGTCGTGAGTACGCGGATCTCCGTCCAATTTCAATTCTGCCGGCTTTGTCAAAGGTCTTGGAGAGGATAATAGCTGGACAGATGCGAAAATACCTTAAAGCGTTTGACATCCTTCCCGTCAAGCAATCGGGATTCAGATCTAATCATAGTTGTGCAACTGCAGTTTCCGATATAACTGATGATATTTTTGGGGCACTGGATAAGGGGGAGTCAGCTGTTTTGGTCACTCTTGACTTCTCCAAGGCAATTGATGTTTTGAATCACTCATTGTTGCTTAGTATTTTGCGGTATGTTGGCTTTGGTGCGGACGGAGTGAAGTTTTTCAAAAGTTATCTGGGACATAGAGTGCAGGCCGTACGTATCGAGGACAAATTATCACCTTTTCTACCAGTTCCACATGGTGTCTCTCAGGGATCTATTTTGGGGCCGATCCTCTACACGATATACACCAGTCAACTATACGATTGTGTCAAGTACTGTAATTACCACCTGTATGCCGATGATAGCCAATTATATTTAAATTTCCCGGAGAACGACACAGATTTTGCCGCTGCAAGGATTAATTCAGATTTGGTGGCACTGAGCTCACACATCAGTCAACATGGCCTATGTCTGAACGCGAAAAAGTCACAAGCGATTTTGTTTACAAAGCAGGGAAGATTCAGAGTTAATCGGAATGATCTGGATCTGCGCGTGTCGGGTGTGCCATTAAGGCTTGAACCGTGTTTAAAAAGTCTTGGTATGTGGATCGACAGTGAGTTGGATTTCGACAAGCATGTTTCAGCTGTAACGAGCAGAGCAATGGCTAATTTGCGATTGCTGTAGTCAAATAGAAACGTTCTTACTAAGAAACTAAAGATTATGCTTTGTGATGCTTTGGTGTTATCTCATTTTAATTTTTGTGATGTTGTATATGCACCTTGTTTAAAGTCCAGAACTGCTCGTCGTATTCAGCTGGTTCAAAATTCATGTCTGAGATTCATTCACGGCATCAGGAGGGGAGAACATATATCGCATACTTTGCGGCTGGATAAGTATGCTGCACAGGCGACAGCTACATATGCTCTGTTTCTACCACAAGATTATACACACAATGACACCACCTTATTTGTATAATAAAATATAATTTCGATCTGACGTGCATAATCTTAATTTACGTCATAAATTTGTTATAACACCACCACTTCATCGCAGTAGTAAATTTGAGAGCTCCTTTCTATACAGCCTCGCGCGTACCTGGAATCGTCTGCCTTTCAAAGCGAAGTCGTTGGTATCTTTTGCCGCGTATAAGCGATATGTCACAAGCAGTAAACTGTACGAATGGTGAAGTGCCGTGCTATCCTGCTGTCTGTTTTTGTTGGTTGATTTAGTTATTTTTTTCTAGTTATTTTTTTTTTAGTTTGATCGAATGCTGACTTATAGTTATAGTGAATGCGAATCTGTTTTCTTTATTCTTTATTATTATTTTCTTTTATGTTTAAGGCGGTTAGAATCAGATGACAGTTTATCTGTCGCAATCTGCTCCTTAGCCTTTTGTGTAGCAATGCATATTGTTGATTTCCATTGTATATTTGTTTTTATGTATGTGTTGCCATTGGTACTCAATAAACGATTTATTATTATTATTATTAAATCAAAGAATTTGCATCACGTACATTGGCAAGTTGTGAAATCAAATCTTTTCAGATTGAAAAAGAGGGGTTAGCCGTAATTTACGGTTTAAGTAAATTTAATCAATATCTTTGTGGTAATAAGTTCATTTTAGTTACTGACCATACGCCACTTTTGAATAGGCATACATCAATTCTTCATCATCAACAAGCCGCCTTCAGCGATGAGCTGTTATATTATGTAATATAATATAATATAAGAACAATTATTGTTCTTGTCGAAGCTGCCAGTGGATATTGATAGAGAATCTAATTACAAATAGGAACCCTTCAATAATTACATAGACACTAATGATTTCAAAATAACAGTTTTCAATGTTCGTAATACTACACGGTCAGGCCAGATGTATTGTTAGCAAAAATTATTGTTTCTGTAAGGTCTGGTCATTGGCCAGAATTAGTGTTTAAGTCTCATACTTCTAAATCGTTTGTAGACAAGAAATATGATATATCTGTAGAAGCGAATTGTTTACTTTACAATGCTAGCGTTATAATACCTCATAGGTTATAGGAATCTATTTTAATTCAACTACATTCAATTCATTTGGGTAGTGACAAACTGAACGGCATTGCTAAAGTTACATTGAACAATCAGATGTAATTCATGTAATTTTAACAGTAAAATTCCAAACAAGAATGTGTGGCCTGGGAAGTGGCCTGAGAAATATGTTGAAGGACCCATATTGTTTGATTCGGGCCATTTCATAACAAAATATTTTTAATGGTTAAGCTCATATCACCAATTCAAGCACCATGAAATAATTCAAATTCTTCAAAAAATATTTTCCTGATTTGGAATACCGAAAACACTTGTTTCATACAATACTGCTACTTTTTATAGTTTTCTTTATCAAAAACAGCATTCAATACATACTTTTCCCGTCCTATCGTCCAGCATCTACTGATGAATCCGAAAGTAGTGTTAAAATAGTAAAATATGCCAAAAGAAAGCGCATAACAAATAGCTATAGTTTATTTAGCTTTTTCAGAATCGCATGTAATTTTATTATTTTTTCCACCGTTAAGGAACTTTAAGAAACTGCATAGCTTGAAAATGCTGGAAATTTTTTAGTCTCTTTTGTAGTAGCAAACAACCTGGTTGCTTCACTACTAAATCTTCGATCAGCCAACATTATTCTCGTAGGCTGTCTTCGACATTTCTGATTACCAGAAACAAGAACAACTAACGAAACCATCTCGGGATTTTGACAAAATTTGTTTCCATTTATCATATCTACCAGTACATTACAATATATTCGACAAAGGCAAGTTCTATCATGGTAAATTTTGTGTATACAAATATGCTTACATAGTGCGCGTAATATCATAGATTCCTTTGCTGTGCTCCTGAGAATTTTGCTTTTCTGACAAGTGCATTGGTGAAATTAACTCTTTAATTATAAAGCTGAATAACTTATGTTACGCATCTATCCCCAGTGGTGCCATTAAAACATTTTATGTTTGCATGCGTAAATCGCCCAGACAGTTTCTGAAATCGGTTGTTGAAATACCACGAATTTCGAACTTATACTAATCCCATGCGATTTGGAAAATAAATGCAGAGCGTAAAGGATGCATTGATGTAGAAGGGCATTTACGTTTAAATCCGATAAATTTAGTTTTAATGTTTTAGGTAAAATTTGAAAACGTTGCCAAATTTCGGCTGCAGAAGACATTATACAACCCATTGTTTTTTTGTACTTATCATTAGTTTTGAGGGGTTTTGATCTGACAATGTTCTTTTTTTATGATTTCCGTAACCAACTCCGGGATTGCGGAATTAGAAAAATCCTTTTATACCGAAATAGTGGTATCATTATTCATATTAATAGGGATTGGAAGCCCTAGTACATATATACGATTAGCGTCTAAGCAAAATATGCATTTCTAAAAAATATTGAACACTATGAATATGTGCAGCTAGTGATAAAATATACAAAGGAGGAAACATTCGTGGCAACTAAAATGTGTACGACTATGTAAATTCTAACATGAGTTCCTTTAGTTCTATTTCTAGTCGTTGAGCATCGTTCTGTGTAAGCGGTTTAATCTAGAGATCAATTAGACCAATTAAAAAATGCCGAAGACTTGGTTTTTCCGTGAACTGCCGCCTCCGCATCTCTCAACGCAAGACGATCTGGTTCTTCTAGGAACCATTGACTCCAGATTGCAGCGCAGCAGCGCGGAATCAGATCGAGTCCCCAAGATTACTGCGCTGGTCATTGCGCAAGCAAACTATGCTTAATCTGATTAGTTTCCTCCGCTGCTACCCGGCGCTATTTCAATTACCACCAAGCAGAAGAAGAATAAAATTAACGCTCCACGACCTGAATGCGGAAGGATTCTTTTTGTGCAACAGGCAACGTATATTTACTTATTTTTTATCGCACTTTTCATACTCGGCAATTGTCTGTAATCGTAGCGAGGTAAAATCAAATCGAAGAGCAATTGTTGCCGCCTACCGCATTTCCGTGTTCTTGTCCTTCTGTGGAGGATCAGACAGGGTATTCGTTTTTTTTTGCCAGCAGCATAGGTAGATATGGAGCGTCGAATGTTGACAAAGTTAGGCATATCTGTTGAATAAATATGTCCATTGTAAAGTCAGAAATAATTAGGGTTGATATAAACACGTCCAGTGTGTTGATGACTTTATTCTAATATGTTTTCACGAATACATATTTTGAAGGCAGGAGCCTTCGTCTTCAGTTCGTACTGCGAAAGAAGAGAATGAAGGGTAAAATGTTAAAAATTAGACGTTTCGCACAATGTTTTTATCAATGACCGCGGAAGTCTTAAATCTAGAAATGCAAAATATTGGTTTCGATATAAAGTGACGTTACAAAAACCGGTCGAATTTTTGAAGTCCCAATTATTTAAAAATTACTTAACATTTTTCATATTCTAGATACAAAATTCTCCAAGTTCTTGAAATTCCACATCAATTATTTTTCTTTTCATATTATTGTTTGCTACGATAGTGGTGTAAGTATGTAACTTTTACAAGAGAAAGATTTGAAACATAGTTGCTCTCTGGAACAAATCTAATGTAAGTATAAATGTTGAGCCGTTTTGTACAAGTACATGTCAACGCAGAGAAAAGTTATTATATAATACGTCAAAAAGAGGCAAAAAAGTGACATGGACATTGAGTAATGTACGAGGAAATCATATGATGATATGTTATATTTGGTGTCCCATTTTTTTTTTTTCGATAGATAATGTCGTACTGAGTAAAAAGCTTTATGGACTTATTTGTTTCTTCAATTCATTAGAAAGTTACAACAGTTTGAAATATTAACAGAACGGTGTTCTAATCGGCTCTAATTTCTGAAGGAATTTAAAGAGAACATTAAAAAAAAGCTATCAAACTCTTTGCTCAGAGTTAAATTCAATATTCCAAAAAGATCAATACAAAGTTTTGTATGGATTTATTTTTTTCTTCATTTGTTTATTCGTTTTAATTGTTATTATTTTTAATTATTTAATAACATTTATTTATTTTTTATTGTTGTAAAGGTAAACATATGCGCATTGTTTCACCTGTATTTTGTATTTTTGTGCTTTTTTTTTGGTTTGTTTATATTTCAAACGGCCAATAGGCTTTTTAGGAATTTGGAAAAAAATCTCATAGGTCCATATGAAGAGGTACACAGAATACCATTTCGAGACTACAAAGTTTTTGTTGCGAGAAATGTGGGACACCGTATATTTAGGTATTGAAATGAGCTTGCATAAGAATTGATATAACGTGTAGAATGGCTGTAGTGGTACATCGTTGGCCTACTGACTAGGAGGTTCGGGGTTCACACCCAGAACAAGCCGAAAATTCGGAAGAGACGAAAAACCGTGGGCCCGGCAGCGTTGAACACCTCCGGTTGTCGATATGTCTGCATAGTAGTGAGGGGAAACCTCAAAGGGCCAATTGTGGCCTAGGAGCTGCGCGGCAAAAACACATACATTCTACTTATTTAAAGACACATTGACAATAATTTTGCATCAAATACCTAATTATTTTTACATTTTAATTGTAATTATAAACTGTTTTTTAAAACCTGTCTTTTGTAAATAAAAACGGTTGAAAAGCCGGTTTTAAAGAACCGACAAACCCTAGTCACAAGCTGTCAACAAATATCAATAAAAAAGAAGTATAAATAATGTTTTCAAATAACTTTTAGAATCTCGTACAGTGCGTATTTTGGCAAAATATTTACGCTGAAATACTTTTTTTATCCAATTAAAAGTATGTACATTGTTTTTTTTACTAAAAAGGGGAATATTAAAAGCAAGCTGTTAAATTACAATAATAAAAATAACTTTTAATAATGGAGATGTAAATTTTAAATAAAGAAAGGTAATTTGATTCGAGGAAACTACTTTAGCGTCAATATGTTGACTGAATAAGTACTGTACCGTATTTTAGTTTTTTTTTTTATTCCATAAAAAACAGACAGCTTGTCGACAAGTAAATTAAAAAATATATATATTTGATGATATAGTGTTGTAGTGTTGTAGTACTATACTACCGATTTTAATAGGTACGTATAGGTATGGGGAATCCACATATGCAATGCGCATCAATACAATGAACATATTCTTTATTTCTTCCTTTATTTTATATCTCGTTTAAAAAGCCTTGATTAATCGTCGATTTTAATTAATCTAAATAACATCAATAACAAACTCAAATTCAGACCAATCTATTTTCGAGTCAACCCATTATTTATTTTTTTAATAGGCGGTAGATGTTTAATATGTTGAAACGATGTTCAACTTGTTTTAGTTTAGGTAAGCGGTTACGGCCGTTACGGCTTACCTAAACTACAAAAGTTGAACAACCCCATTCGCCCCGTCATCGTCTTTTATGACTCACCTACTTCAACTTTGGTTAGAATAATGTCTGCAATTTTCAAGCCTCAACTTCCAGCCTCAATTTGCCATTAAGAACACTCAACAATTCACAGAACGTAAGAGGGACCTTGATTTGAAGAATTCTATAATGGTGTCCTTCGATGTAACTAACCTTTACACCAACGTTCCCATAGCTTTTACACTCAATATCGTTTCTCAACTCTTCAGTTTTTAATATTGGTACAACAAGAATTGCTTACTTCAGGAAATTTTCATAGCAGGGTTAGATTGCCTTTTATACGGGAGACTAACAGGGTTAGGGAGTTGATTGCGCAGGCTAATTCTGATCTGGAAGTATTTCTGAGGAATAGGCCAGAATTGTCCATTATTGAAATAAATAATTTGTTGTACGCATCCGCATATGTTATTACTAAGATGGTGAATCCAAAATTTACATCAATACACAATAATCGAATCCGGGAAAACCGTTGGAAGCGTAGAATCCAAAATAATATTGCTAATTGGAGAAAGGACGTTTCCAGGATTTCTGAAATTAGAAGATCTATTCATTTAACAGAGAGGTTACAACGGTTACGGCAAAACATAATACTAAAATACAGTGTTTTAGGCGAAGAGAAGGATATAGTAATTATTGAAGAGGAGTTAAAACAGAAAATTCAAGCTAAGGCCCAACGTATCAGAAGAATTGAAAAAAGAATTCGGACTTACAATGATAACAAAAATTTTGAAGAAAATCCTAAAAAATTTTATAGGGGTCTTGGCAAGGAGAACATCTGTATCCAGAATTTTCCAAACATGCAGGATGTTACCAATTTTTGGACAGGCATTTGGGGGCAATCTGGCAAGTACAATTCTGATGCGGAATGGATTAAACGCGAGGAGAGGCGGAATATGCATTATCCAGCTATGGAAGATGTACTTCTCTCCAAAGATGACTTCCAAAATGCTTGCCAAAGTTTGGGACTTTGGAAAGCTCCTGGACCAGATAAAATTCCTAATTTTTGGCTTAAAAGGATAACCATATTGCATGAACATTTAGTAAAATGTTTTAACAATATGGTTAATAATCCGGAAATGATACCGTCGTGGCTGACGGAAGGTGTAACTGTTTTGATTCCCAAGACGGAGAATACAATGGAAGTATCCCAATATAGGCCTATTACTTGTTTAAATTGTTGTTATAAATTATTAAGTAAAATTTTAGGTACCAAGATTTATGAACATCTTAAAGAAAATAATGTATTGCCCTCTGAGCAGAAAGGCATTTTAAAGGACAGTTATGGTTCAAAAGAACTGTTAATAATTAACAAGAAGATTGTTGAAAAGATCAAGAAGACTCGAGGAAACCTATCCATGGCCTGGATTGACTATAAGAAGGCGTATGATAGTATCCCGCATGAATGGATTGTAAAAGCCTTGGAGATATATGGGGTAAACCAAAAAATTATTTTTCTGGTAAACTCATGTATGTCCTTATGGTCTACTAAACTATGCTTGCGGGGACGAGAGTCGTGTGTTTTCTCAGAGCCGATTAATATTAATTGTGGCATATTTCAAGGTGATAGTTTATCACCCTTGCTCTTTTGCATAGGCCTGTTTGCATTGTCCAGTGAATTGAATGAGGACAAAGTTGGTGTTCAGTTATTACCTGGCGAAAAGTTAATTGGTCATTCATTATATATGGATGATTTGAAACTTTATGCCAAAAATGATGAGCAGTTGAAGAGGAGCCTCAGTATAGTTAAACAATTCTCTGACGATATTGGGATGCAGTTTGGTCTAGAGAAGTGTGCCAAAATTAGTATTGTCAAAGGCAAAATTGAGAGAACCGCTGACATATGCCTGAATGATCATACTAGTATTAATGAATTAACAGATAATACTAGATATAAGTATCTGGGAATGGATGAAGCCTTTGGTATAGATGATGAAGGGATGAAGGCGAAGGTTATAGGCGAATACATTAAGCGAGTCAGAAAAATTTTAAAATCTGGTTTAAATGGAAAATATAAAATGCAAGCGATCAATGCATATGCTATTCCAATATTTCGATATAGTGTTGGAGTTTTAAACTGGACTAAGAAGGAAATACGCGATTTGGACATTAAAACTAGAAAACAGTTAACACTAAATTTTATGTTTCATCCAAAGTCTGATGTCTGCAGACTATACCTGCACCGTTTAGATGGAGGTCGTGGCTTGCAGCAATTGGAAAATATTTATGATTTGGAAATGTTAAATTTAGGAAATTTTATAAAGGCCAACAAGGAGGATAAAGTCATTAAACAATTAATTAGGGATACTTCTGGTAAGTCAATAATTAGTAAACATAAACTAATTTTAGAAAAATTTCAGGTGGAAGAACTCGGTAATTATGAAAATAAAATTTCAGTGGAAAGTTTAAAGCGACAGATAAAGTTAAAAATGAATCAGAAAATGAGAGAGGATTATGTTACTAAGCCAATGCATGGCCAATTTTTAAGAATTGTGGAGGGTGATAGTATTTCAAAGTCTGGATCGTTATCTTGGCTTTGTCATGGAAACATTAAGGCTGAAACGGAATCCTCTATCATAGCGGCGCAAGATCAGGCAATACGTACCAGATATCATGAACAGAAGATTATGAAAGTTGCTCATGATGGGAGTTGTAGACTGTGTCATCAGGCTCCGGAACATGTCTATCACTTGTTAGCGGCTTGTCCAGTCTTAGCTGAGTCGCATTACATTGTTAGGCATGATAGGGTGGGAATATATATACATTACAACTTGTGTTCCCAACTATTAGGTTTAGCAATGGATGTGTCTCGGTGGTATGACCACGTTCCATCTCCTGTTGTGAGTAATGATCATATTACCATATTATGGAACATGCCTATTGTCACTGATAGAATGCTTGATGCTAATAAGCCAGATATCGTGGTAAAGGATTTCCAGAGGAAGGTATGCACGTTCATAGAAATCTCGGTACCTGCTGATGCGAATGTTGTAAGGAAGGAGCTTGAAAAACAACTTAAATATAAGGATCTCTCAATAGAAGTTGGACGTATGTGGGGAATGAAAGTAAACATTATTCCGGTGATTGTAGGTTCATTGGGAGCAGTTACTCTAAATTATAGTAAACATGTCAAGGAGTTACCGTGCAAAATTTCGCCCTGGGAAATTCAGGAAATTGCGGTTTTGGGAAGCGCGAATATTTTGAGGAGAGTTTTATCATAAAGCATCCTAAATTTACTGCTATCGTACTACTTTTCATCTTTACCTTCCTTTGTATATGTCTATTAATAAATATCTGCATGTGTTTTTACTGACCTGTACACAACGCTGTACGGGGTTTCCACAGTTTTCCTTTGCTTTGCAAACTTGTGTTGCAAAGCATAAATGGCGTTGTTTTTCAAAATTGGGTTGAGCTGTGGTGATACCCGCAAAGGGAGTACCCTAGGCTTCAGCGAAGCTCGGTACTACCAATTTGCCCTGATGATCCTCATTACTTGTCAAAATCTATTAGTGTAATTTTAGTATTTATATGTTGTATCTAAATTATATTATCTAGGTTTAATGTATTTAATGAGATGTATCAGAGAATTCCAATAAATAATAATAATAATAATAATAATAATAATAATATCCATCTCCTGTTGTGAGTAATGATCATATTACCATATTATGGAACATCCCTATTGTCACTGATAGAATGCTTGATGCTAATAAGCCAGATATCGTGGTAAAGGATTTCCAGAGGAAGGTATGCACGTTCATAGAAATCTCGGTACCTGCTGATGGGAATGTTGTAAGGAAGGAGCTTGAAAAACAACTTAAATATAAGGATCTCTCAATAGAAGTTGGCCGTATGTGGGGAATGAAAGTAAACATTATTCCGGTGATTGTAGGTTCATTGGGAGCAGTTACTCTAAATTATAGTAAACATGTCAAGGAGTTACCGTGCAAAATTTCGCCCTGGGAAATTCAGGAAATTGCGGTTTTGGGAAGCGCGAATATTTTGAGGAGAGTTTTATCATAAAGTATCCTAAATTTACTGCTATCGTACTGCTATATTAATATTTTATCTTTACCTTCCTTTGTATATTGTCTATTAATAAATGTCTGCATGTGTTTTTACTGACCTGTACGCAACGCTGTACGGGGTTTCTGCAGTTTTCCTTTGCTTTGCAAAGCATAAAGGGCGTTGTTTTTCAAAATTGGGTTGAGCTGCAGTGATACCCGCAAAGGGAGTACCCTAGGCTTCAGCGAAGCTCGGTACTACCAATTTGCCCTGATGATCCTCATTACTTGTCAAAATCTATTAGTGTAATTTTAGTATTTATATGTTGTATCTAAATTATATTATCTAGGTTTAATGTATTTAATGAGATGTATCAGAGAATTCCAATAAATAATAATAATAATAATAGAGATCAATTTTATTTTATATAGGCCTATTACTTGTTTAAATTGTTGTTATAAATTATTAACTAAAATTTTAGGTACCAAGATTTATGAACATCTTAAAGAAAACAATGTATTGCCCTCTGAGCAGAAAGGCATTTTAAAGGACAGTTATGGTTCAAAAGAACTGTTAATAATTAACAAGAAGATTGTTGAAAAGATCAAGAAGACTCGAGGAAACCTATCCATGGCCTGGATTGACTATAAGAAGGCGTATGATAGTATCCCGCATGAATGGATTGTAAAAGCCTTGGAGATATATGGGGTAAACCAAAAAATTATTTTTCTGGTAAACTCATGTATGTCCTTATGGTATACTAAACTATGCTTGCGGGGACGAGAGTTGTGTGTTTTCTCAGAGCCGATTAATATTAATTGTGGCATATTTCAAGGTGATAGTTTATCACCCTTGCTCTTTTGCATAGGCCTGTTTGCATTGTCCAGTGAATTGAATGAGGACAAAGTTGGTGTTCAGTTATTACCTGGCGAAAAGTTAATTGGTCATTCATTATATATGGATGATTTGAAACTTTATGCCAAAAATGATGAGCAGTTGAAGAGGAGCCTCAGTATAGTTAAACAATTCTCTGACGATATTGGGATGCAGTTTGGTCTAGAGAAGTGTGCCAAAATTAGTATTGTCAAAGGCAAAATTGAGAGAACCGCTGACATATGTCAGAATGATCATACTAGTATTAATGAATTAACTGATAATACTAGATATAAGTATCTGGGAATGGATGAAGCCTTTGGTATAGATGATGAAGGGATGAAGGCGAAGGTTATAGGCGAATACATTAAGCGAGTCAGAAAAATTTTAAAATCTGGTTTAAATGGAAAATATAAAATGCAAGCGATCAATGCATATGCTATTCCAATATTTCGATATAGTGTTGGAGTTTTAAACTGGACTAAGAAGGAAATACGCGATTTGGACATTAAAACTAGAAAACAGTTAACACTAAATTTTATGTTTCATCCAAGGTCTGATGTCTGCAGACTATACCTGCACCGTTTAGATGGAGGTCGTGGCTTGCAGCAATTGGAAAATATTTATGATTTGGAAATGTTAAATTTAGGAAATTTTATAAAGGCCAACAAGGAGGATAAAGTCATTAAACAATTAATTAGGGATACTTCTGGTAAGTCAATAATTAGTAAACATAAACTAATTTTAGAAAAATTTCAGGTGGAAGAACTCGGTAATTATGAAAATAAAATTTCAGTGGAGAGTTTAAAGCGACAGATAAAGTTAAAAATGAATCAGAAAATGAGAGAGGATTATGTTAGTAAGCCAATGCATGGCCAATTTTTAAGAATTGTGGAGGGTGATGGTATTTCAAAGTCAGGATCGTTATCTTGGCTTTGTCATGGAAACATTAAGGCTGAAACGGAATCCTCTATCATAGCGGCGCAAGATCAGGCAATACGTACCAGATATCATGAACAGAAGATTATGAAAGTTGCTCATGATGGGAGTTGTAGACTGTGTCATCAGGCTCCGGAACATGTCTATCATTTGTTAGCGGCTTGTCCAGTCTTAGCTGAGTCGCATTACATTGCTAGGCATGATAGGGTGGGAATATATATACATTACAATTTGTGTTCCCAACTATTAGGTTTAGCAATGGATGTGTCTCGGTGGTATGACCACGTTCCATCTCCTGTTGTGAGTAATGATCATATTACCATATTATGGAACATGCCTATTGTCACTGATAGAATGCTTGATGCTAATAAGCCAGATATCGTGGTAAAGGATTTCCAGAGGAAGGTATGCACGTTCATAGAAATCTCGGTACCTGCTGATGCGAATGTTGTAAGGAAGGAGCTTGAAAAACAACTTAAACATAAGGATCTCTCAATAGAAGTTGGACGTATGTGGGGAATGAAAGTAAACATTATTCCGGTGATTGTAGGTTCATTGGGAGCAGTTACTCTAAATTATAGTAAACATGTCAAGGAGTTACCGTGCAAAATTTCGCCCTGGGCAATTCAGGAAATTGCGGTTTTGGGAAGCGCGAATATTTTGAGGAGAGTTTTATCATAAAGCATCCTAAATTTACTGCTATCGTACTACTTTTCATCTTTACCTTCCTTTGTATATGTCTATTAATAAATATCTGCATGTGTTTTTACTGACCTGTACACAACGCTGTACGGGGTTTCCACAGTTTTCCTTTGCTTTGCAAACTTGTGTTGTAAAGCATAAATGGCGTTGTTTTTCAAAATTGGGTTGAGCTGTGGTGATACCCGCAAAGGGAGTACCCTAGGCTTCAGCGAAGCTCGGTACTACCAATTTGCCCTGATGATCCTCATTACTTGTCAAAATCTATTAGTGTAATTTTAGTATTTATATGTTGTATCTAAATTATATTATCTAGGTTTAATGTATTTAATGAGATGTATCAGAGAATTCCAATAAATAATAATAATAATAAATCGTCTCTATTTGCTCCAAAATAAACATCAATACTTACAATAAAAACACATGTAACAAAATAAATTATGACTTATTAATGACTTGCACAGCGACCTTAATTTCACATTAGAAAGGGAAACCAACTTAACATTAAATTTTCTCGATTTGTCGTTTATCCACAATGATAATCGCATAAAGTTCGAAATTGTTAGAAAACCCTCCCCTGTCCCCACAATTATTCATTTTAACCCCGCACACTCATACCCCCAACGTATTTCATCTTTTCGGTATATGCTAAATCGATGCTTCACGTATCCCTTAGAACAGTCATCTATAGTCAGCGAATTAAATTACATTTATGAACTTGCAACGAATAATTTATTACCGACAAGGCACATCGATCAGATATTACAGAATTTAAGTTAAAACCGACCCGCTTTTTACACCAGAGGAGACTGTAAGCAAGATTTATAAACCGTTTACTTATACTAGCACCACTGTAAAGCTCAATAGAATTGTACCAAAATACAACATTTATCCTGCCTTTAAGAGTCTCCATCAAATATATAATGTATTAGCTAATTTTAAGTCTCCTACACCTATCATGGGAAACTCCGGTGTATACAAGGTCAGCTGCTCTAATTGCCCTTCTGTTTACATAGGCCAGACTGGAAGAAAGATTTCTAAACGAATTACATCAATCCCGACCATTATCTAATTTATTTAAACAGAAATTGGAAACAGATCACAACATAGACTACAATGATACTAAACTTATCCATAGATGCAACAAGAACTACAAACTCGATTTACTGGAACAGTATCAAATAGAGAAGCATAAGATGAACAAAAGTAAAACTCTGCTTAACGACCAGATTAATTTTCCTCACCAACTCCTATTCAAATACTTGCTCCAGCCTGGTTAGTATAATACATGTTTTCCGTTTGCCATCCTTCCTCTTTTATTTTGGTGAATTTTTTTCCCATTTGATTCGAATTGATAAGTATTTTATTCTGATCTTTTTCAGTTTTTTCATGTTTTGCTTGTAATTTAATTTATTCCTGCTGTTTTTGGTTTCTATTTATCTATTTTGATTTTGTTACTTTGGTTGCCTATTGTGACTGAGCACATTATTTCTGCCGATGGTGAAACATTTTGCATTGGTGTCTTTAGTCTCCGCTCTAGTTATTTATGTACAACACACACGTGTACTTTGTGTTATGTTTTAGTTTAATATCGTTTTGGTGTATTAATGTTTTTTGTTTTCCAACAATGAACTCTTCGAGTTTAACAATAGTTTATAACTTGATGTGAAGAATATGACCGCAAGCTTTTTAATTTTTAATTAAATTAAATTAATTTAATTTTTAATTATTTTGACCACGTTTTTGATATTTTTGTATAATTTTTTAGTCATTGAGTGTAATTGGTTTGTTGCTCTTGTAGTTTTAAGCTGAGGATGACTCATAGAGTCGAAACCGGTAATTATTAATATTAAATAAACCATCAAAGGATTAAGAGGTTTCTAGATTTTTACTTTATCATACGCAGTATGTAAAGTATTGTAACGGTGCCAAAAAAAAAATTGAGTTTTTAGCGGAAATATGTTCTTTTGGGTCCCCTGAACATTTTTGACCAAGGTAGTAAAAAATGTCTGTGTGTGTGTGTGTCGGTATGTATGTGTGTGTGTGTGTGTGTGTGTACCCGTTTTTTTGTGGTGACGATTCCTGAGAAACTACTAAAGGTATCGGGACGAAACTATACATTTAGAAGTTTCATGACCAAACTTAGAGCTGAAAAGCTTTTTGTTCAAAAGGGTCCAAAAGAACTGGTGGTTTACTAGCATTTTTCGACGATTTTGCAAATGAGCCGCTATTTGTGTAATGTCGTCAAAATAGTCAAATAATAAATTAAAGAGGAGAAAATTCTGAATAATTTATGACCATGACATTTTTTGGTAAAATTAATAGTTTAGCTGCATGAGCAAATTCTATTTCGTGGAGATCGCTCGTACTGCATTAAAACTAGTAGCCAGGATATGTCAGATTATATGTCAGATATGATTCTAATGACAATACGTAGTGTCAAACGCTAATGTTTTGACAACCTACTGTCAATATAAGCTGCGTTCGGATATAGTATACCGTACACTTTTTACACCCAATAACACGTAAGTGTCATTTGGACGGTGTACCCGGTGTCAACGGAGTACAATATCCGAACGCAGCTTTAATCGACATATCTGTCTAGTTCTAATATTAGTTTTATTTTAATGCAGACATAGCCGATCTCGATCAAATAGAATCTCATGCAGCTAAACTATTAATTTTATATATAGTATGATAAAGCCATGTGCTTGGCCACATGAGATTTTTTCCCATTATACTTCACCCTTTGAATATGGACTATTATATGAATGAATATTCATATTTCTTCACAAAATTCTTATTCACAAAATTAGATGCCACTACTAAACAATGAAAGTATCTTACAAAATAAACAAGAAAAATATAGGATTGCCATCGCAAATGAAATTTGAAGAGAGCCGCCCAGGACAGTAATGCATTTTATTTAAATTTATTGTATAAAAGAAAACGTGATCCCTCAATTATTGTGGGCAGTGTCTCTCTTATGAGCAAATATAACGATCAATTTTGTCATACGTAAAAATTGTTCACCTGAGTGAAGACAAAATAATAATAATACTTTGATTACATGCTTCTGCGCAGGTTTTTGTTTCCGCTGTTTGTGCTTTATTCTTGTATTGAAATTGCTTATTATTATAATAAAATTATCAACGTCAACAATAGATAATGAATGTAGAATTAGCTATATCCTTAACGAAGCCTTTAAAAAACGGCCTCCACATTTCGCAAACATCCTCAGATTGCTGAACGCCGTAATAAGTGGAAATTATGTACGGTGCAACGTGTAAACTGTACGATATGAGAGGTACCTAACTGATGCCATATGGCAAGCCGTAAACAATATTTTCCCATTACCCCCTCTGCGGCTGTAAATCGAAAAACTGGTTGCCGGTAGAACGTATAATGTAATCCACTTGAAAGGTTAACATATTATGATCATTGAGCGCCGTATTAATATTACCTTTGGCGCGGTAAGCAAAAGCCACGTAGAATTACGGGTATGGGCACTTCTGAGTGATCCTCCTCGATGTTTCGTTCGATCATAATAGTAAATCAAGCAGCCGCTTAATTTCCTAAACTTATTGTTCAACATAATTCTGCGTTCAGTGTTCCAACTTGTTGCGAAAATCTAATGCTTTAGGTACTTTTTGTTATTTTTTGGAACTAAACATATTTCACTCTCGTTTATTTGCTTGTAGAGATTTATTGGAAATATTTATTTAAGTGAAATAAATGTATTAGGATACAAAGAGAAATTACTTTACTTTAAGGTAATATTTTTCTTTTGCTTTAAAAAACGTTTCCTTACGCCAAAGATATCTAATTTTGATTTAAACAAATATACACTCACTTGCAAAAAAGGCGGTCCACCTAAAATGTATATCAACTTTAAAGTTGAGTATCTTTCAACAGCACTTGGCAAGTATTTTTTTATTGAAATTTCAGATTAGCAATCATACTGCGTATGATAAAGTAAAAACAGAAAAATCGTTTTGGCAATTGGCATTTGAATTTTTCTCGTAACTTTGAGGTAATAGTAAAAGGCGATCCTTATGAATTTTGTAGATTTTTTTATAATCTACAACGTATAGGACATAGTAGACATATAGGACAAGTATATGGCATTGTTGGATAAAACGTCAAGTTTCGCCGGAAAACGCAATAATATATTTTGCAGCCGCTTTCAACCCTCCTAAATAAACATTAATCATGGGATGCATAAAATCATGGGATGCAATTATATTGTATGTGCAGTACTGATTTCTATTCTCATTGTTAATATTTTCCTTTGATGATGACAATATTTTCTGTATATTTCGGCTTTCTTACTTTATCGTACGTACTATGACAAAGTATTGTATTTTCGAAAAAAAAATTTAAGCCTTTAGCGGAAATATGTTCTTTTGGGTCCCCTGAAAGTTTTTGACCAAGGTAACAAAAAATGTCTGTGTGATATGTGTGTACCCGTTTTTGGTGGCTTCATATTTAGAAGTTTCATGACTAAACTTAGAGCTGAAAGAAGTTTTGTTTAAAAGGGCCCATAGGAACTGGAGGTTTCCTCTCAGAATTTTTCAACGATTTTGACTCTGTTGGTCGCTCAGCGCTCTGTGCATTATGTATATACAATAAATAGTTTAGTGAAGCGTTGGCCGTTTTTCTTCGAACCAGCGCTAACCCGACTACACACATCAACACATTTTATTTGATCGAGATCGCTCGTATCTGCATTCCAACTAGTTTGCCAGGATTTGACAGATATTTTGATTCTATTGACAGTATGATAAAGTCATGTGCCTGGCCACATCAGTTTTTTAAGGAAATGTTTTTTTTTTTCAACTATAAACCGTGATAGATTTCGTCGAGGTCGTCCCCGATAGAAATAACTTCATCTACACAAAACTCAACACTGATTACAGGTCTCCTTACAGGACATTGTCCAATGTGATATCATCACACAAAAATAGGAAGGGCAAACAACGCAGACTGTAGATTCTGCGGCGGGGTACCCGATACAGCGGTATACCTATGTGCGAATGTCAATATGAACACTTGGGAGCCGACATCTTTGAGCCAGCGGAGCCGACACAACTTACTCCTCGAACAATTGCTGCGAAAGGACTCAACATCGATAGACCCTGAATTATGAGGGAAATACAAAAGATGTTCTAGGTCAAAGTATATCAACAAGACACATCAGCTACCTCTACCATTCCGTACCATACCAATTTCGCCCAAAGGTGTCTCTTATGTCATGAATTTTAGGACATTATGTTCTCTTGCGATTATACATATCTATCAACATAGACAAGTAATTACGTAGTACGTTGAAAAGTAGGAATAAATGTGACACAATGACAGATGCCTTCAACTCCTTAACAGCGAGCAGTCTCTTAGATATTAATTTTTTGTTAAACATTTTGTTTAATAAGAACTCTATTTACATTTGAAAAGAAAATAAATATCTGCGTTAAATTAACCATATGGTGAATATCTAAATAATACCAATATACATATCTGATAAATCGGCTATTGGTTTCGGGATCGGTTTACCCTTGTTGGTTTACCTCTGAAATTAAATCTCTATTGAGGACTAAGCATTACTATCACCAGAAATGGAAACGAACTGGTCAAAATACTCACATGGAAAATTTTAAGTGACTGCGATCAGCTGTTAAGGGAAAACTGAAATCGGCTTACACTGAGTTCATTGGGAGAGCTGAGGAAAACATCACTGCCAATCCCAAGCACCTGTGGCAGTTTGTACACCAGAGACGTGGATCAACTCGTATTCCACCCAAACTAAATAACGGTATAGATGAGTTTTCGAGGCTTGATGACATTGTGAATGCTTTTGCTAATGCTTTCTCGTCCGTGTTTCAACAGAATGCTTCTTACGACACGTTTCCTGATGTTATATCCAGCCGACCATCTTTCTCCATAGGCAGTGTTGATGAAGAGAGCCTAATAAAAATAATGGCAAGGTTTCCGAATAAGCTGACGGCTGGCGGTGATCACATCCCCAGTTTCCTTGTTAAGGACTGCAGATTTGTCTTTGCTCGACCACTGGTGTCCATTATTAATACCGCAATCAAAACTTCAGTGTTTCCGTCCTTGTGGAAGATGGGACGTATTACTCCCATATTTAAAAAGGGCGATCAGTCTGTAATCGGAAACTATAGACCTATTACAATTATATCTAACTTTGCGAAGGTGTTCGAGCATGTTCTTTACGGTGCAATATTTACTAATGTCAGACCTTACCTGTCTCCCTACCAGCATGGATTTATAACAGCTAGATCTACTGTTACCAACATGGCAGTATTCACCCAATTTGCCAGTCAGGCGCTCGACGATGGAGCTCAGGTGGATTCCATCTACACCGACTTCTCAAAGGCATTTGATACCATTCCCCATGATATTCTGCTGGAAAAACTTAGTGCCTTTGGATTCTCCCCATCGTTGCTATCGCTAATGCGTTCCTATCTTCGTGATCGTCCGTGCCGTGTGCATTATAATGGGTACCTTTCATTTGAATATGTTTCTGCGTCTGGAGTTCCGCAGGGAGCAAATCTTGGGCCGCTGCTCTTTAATCTGTTCCTGGACGATCTGCTGGAGTCCCTCCCTTGCCCTGTACTTGCTTATGCGGACGACCTGAAACTGTTCGCGAGGATTGACCGGGAGGAAGACGCTGAAATACTGCATGCTGGTCTTCGGATGGTGACGGGTTGGTGTGTGCGCTGTGGTTTGCGGTTAAATGTTCAGAAGTGCTGCGTTATGTCAATCACCAGACGTCGTGCACCGATTGTTGAAGACTGTGCAGTTGGGGACGAGCATTTAAGCCGTGTGAATTCAGTTAGAGACCTCGGAGTGACGTTTGATAGCAGGCTTAGCTTCGTTAGCCATGTTGAGACCACGTGTGCGGCGTCAGCCCGTATGTTGGGTTTTGTCCTCAGGACGTGCAGGGTGTTCAGGAGTGTCGCAGCAATGAAGGCTATCTACTTCTCATTTGTCAGAAGCCGACTCGAGTATGCCAGTTTAATCTGGTATCCTCATTACACCAGTCACCAGATTACCGTCGAACGTTGCCAGCGCCGTTTCCTGAAATATTTATCTTTTAAAGCGGATGGCGTCTACCGTGATCGCGGAGTCGACTACTTGCTCCTGTTGCAGAGGCTTGACGTTCAGGCCCTGCAGTTGAGGCGCGAACTGCATAGTGCGCGATTCCTGGCGCGGCTGTTGAATGGTGAAATCGACTGTTCACATTTACTTGGATATGTCAACCTCAATGTTCCAAGACTTTCGTCAAGACACCACAGGACTTTTTATCTGCATCCTGAGCGAACAAATATCCTGGCTGGATCGCCGATTCACCATATGTCGCGGAATGCAGAAATACACATAGACGACATATTTCATGTAACATCCCGGATTTGACTTGGTGTTTATTCACAGTGATGTGTCTTTTTTTTTTGTTTCCATAACCGGACTAATTCTATATATACATATACATTTTCTATGTTAATTACTTTATGAGCTTTCAGGTGGTACATCTTCTATTTTGTCCTGTAATCGGATTTCTTTTCTGTTGGGCAAATAAATTATTATTATTATTATTATTATTATTATTATTATTATTATTGGTGGACCAACAGAAGAAACTACGGTATTCGGGGCTATCAATTTGCCCCATCTGCGAGATATTGTGCCTCGCAGTTATGTAACCCATTAAAGGCGTAAATTGTGATCGAGAGGAATGCAAATCGAACTGGCATGGCCACTTGGATAAGAAGTGCGCTCTGCACCGAGGGGCTTTGTGTTGTTCGTTTGGATTTTCTATTGGCGGTGGAGGTCTGCCTGTTGTGGTCTTATTGCCACCGATATTATTGTTCTACGCTAGTGGTCGTTACTTATGCCACTGACGTTCCGATATGAATTATTAAAATGACTTCTGTGGGCTGTTGGGGTGCACGTTATGTCGTTACGCGAGATTTCCTATCGTGAGTATGGTGTGTAATAAATGCGGAATGCTCTATTCGCGAGCCTTAACATTCAAAGACGGTTGGAGAGCAAAGGGCACTACAAAGGGAGGCAGAGGTTTTCACCGTTGACTATATTATTATTTTGCTATGTTGTATAGCAACCAACTTTGTGTTTTGAAGGACTTTTTTTGCTGAATTTAAAAATGTTTAAATTGTGTCCTCGCCTTAAGGCCAATACAATTTAATTTGTGAATGAATATCGAATCTGGACTCAATGGTTCCTATCACATAAGTTTCTCAAATAGTGAAGGTCATAATCGGTTAGGAACTTAAAAAGGGTGCCGAACAAACTTTTACTTGAATTCCTAAAAGTTTGTTCAGAAGTGTACTTGAGGTACTGACTGCATGCCTTTAAGTAAAGTGCGCTTAGACAAAAATCATAGTACATACTTATAGTCAGATCAAATACATTTCTCGAAAATTTTCGTATGAATGGTCCTAAAGTTTGAACAGCTTGGAATTAAGAAAGGAAATGTACTCAATCTAAAAACCAACATATTGCAACATAACCGAATATAAAACCTATTGCAAAACAAACATGACAAAACTTCCAGAATATTAAACAAGCCCCATTTGAAAATGTTTTTTATATTGAATATGTGAATTACATTTTATTGTAGCTGAGCACCTACGACTATTTCTCAGTTTGTATGGCAAGTTGTCACGTGACACCACCTAATACAATTTTAGCGAAACCAGAGGCCAAGATTGGTGACAGAAACATCGGATTTAACGTGTCTGATGCAGCACGGCGGCGGAGAGATAAATCCGCCCACCAAGCTTTTCTTAATACCTACCTCTATGAGCTGAAAAGTATTTATTCATCTTACGTTATTTTTGGTTTATATTCTTGGTTTATATGTTACTAATTTTGTTATATTATGTATAAGGTAGGTATAGTTTTTGCCCCCTGTTCAATGCCACTCGTTAAAAAGATAGTACAAATAAGATCAATCCTGCCATGTTTACTGTACATACCATAATTTTTGTTCCGTGGCCTAAAAGAAAACAAGTTCGAGTTTTTTTGTCATAATGAGATAATATGTTCCAAATATGTTGTTAAAAGAATTATAGGGTTTTTAGAAACGTAGACAAAAATTGTATGTGACGCATAGGAAGGAATACTGTATGACCCTGGTATAGCACATTAGCAGAAACATGCTATAAGTACTCGATATGCTTCCGAAAACTGTTATTTTGCGACTAGTTGGCATGATACTTCAAAAGCTATTGGTCCGATCAACTAGAAATTTTTACTGTGTTCAACTAAGATTGTTTTATTGCATGATGAACCAGAAAATCGACTAGTCACCATTTCCTCAAATATAAATAATTTTTATTTCTAGTTCATCAAGCGAGAACTACTTACGTATGGAATACAATGGCATTAATTTTCTTTTATTCAGACAATATTGAGTGGAAAAATCATGCGAACCAGAGACATGATGGAGGGAGTTTGCTGGCGTTGTTTTCCATGAAAATTTATATATTTTATCCTAAATGTTAGGAAATAGATGTAGCAAATTTGAATTGAACTGATCGCATAGCTCGTCAATTAACGAAATCCAAAGTACATATGCGGTAATTTTGGATCGCCGTTTTGAATCGGCAAATTGGATTTTGAAATGCTTATGCCAGATTTGTACTCAGCATCCTTAAAAGTCCATAAAAATAATAAAAATGGCAAAAATTTCCTTAATTTTAATTTTTTGCCATTTTCGTTTTGCAATTTAAATGCCATTTTCGGATTCAGCGCCATTCGAAAAGGAGTTATATGCGATTTCAGACAAAATACAGTAGTTACGCCACCATTTCAATTATTAATTGTATCATTGACGTTTATACGCTTGAAGATGGTCTTCTAATGACCGAAATCGATAAGCATTAAATATAGTATCTAAATAAACCACTCTACATAAAAGATTCGTGTTTTATTATTCAATTATTCTGCTATGTATAATACATTTTTTTTACCGCCGCGATGCCATACTTCGCCGGCTGCATGTTAAAGAAATCGCACACTCTTTTTTCCTGTAGATACTACAGAAAATGTTATTAAATAGTAACATGTAAGATATGTTTCAGTTCTCAAGTGTGCAGTTGGATATACGGAATAAAAATAATCATAAGAAGGAAGTTACGTATGCGATCATGACAAAGCCGTGCACTGGGTAACACTTTATATCTGACAATCTGATGTTGTTCTCGCAACACGGGCACGTTTCCTAGTGTCAAGATGAAGAATGCAAAACCTAAAATATCGTGATCCGCATAATATCGCAGGCCGGCTCGTACCCTCGTACGCAAGACGATATCTCTCCTCTTACAAATGCCTCGCTCTGTACAGCAACAATAATAAAGCGTCTATCCGATCGCTATATGCACCGCTGAGCTGTGCATAGTTCCCCAACGACACATACCTATTTAATAAATTAACATCTCCGGCATTATTAATTTCACCACATTTGCTTGTGTTCGAACCATGGCTTTGCTATATAACTATTTTTAACTCTCAGTGCTCTGTGTGTGCACATATTTCAGAACCAACAATAGCAGGGGGTATACAGTAATGGAACCGCCGCCATATTATATTGGCATTGGTATGGTACGGCCGTCCGTCCAACGAAAACAAAGTGAGATCGTTTTTCATTTGATCAATTTCTCGAATTAATATAAAGTAATGCTAAATTCAAGTGACATGTCGAGAGTAAAATTTACTATTTTGAGTTTTGTATGCCGTTCATATTTAATATTTAATTAAATCATATTTAATTGCTCTAATATTACTAAATAAAGCATCAGAGTTATCACAGTAAACAATGCAGATATTGGCACCGCGGAGAAGTTAGCCATAACAGATAGCCACAACTTTTGTTTTTCGAATTTTGTTATGATATAACAAATGATAGGGGTGTTCAAGTACTATACGCCAGAGTTTTGCTCCAAAAATTCATCAAACGGTGATGTCGGAAATTTGATTTATTTCGTTACGTATCACATCGTAAGAGCACTTGTCATCTCAATAGAATTGCACATAACTTTTTGCAACAACCCCATAGAGAAACAAGTGATACAAATTAAGAAAGCGCATAAAATTTAAATTGCTACCCCTAATATCACCTACCCCATAGGACTATAATACAAGAAATTGGCGCGCCGTTCAACTAAGAAGTGCTATTAATGAACATAACTCACGCCAAAATTATTGCATAACTTCCTTAAGAACGTCAAATTATAGGCAATTAAATATACTATTTACCCTTGAACGCTCGGAGTTTTGCTCGACAGCGAACAACCCTTAACCGGCGATAATGTCCGCACGGAACCAGTACGACGGGCAATCACATATCAAGTGGCTGCTGCAGAAAAATATTTATAACTATTGCAAATATTGTTCCATAACTTTTTTGTTTTACTTTTTCGTTATGTAACAATATTTGCAAAAGTTATAAACATTTTCCTGCCACAACCACCAGATATATGATTGCCGGCGGGGACGGTTGGGTATGGACACTATCGTCATTTAAGGGTAGTTCGCCATCGAGCAAAACAGAATAAAGGGCATGGTGTTGGGCGTCTCCTACCAGCTCTGAGATGTAAACAAATTGACAACGTGTAACTATGATTGGACTATGCTATGCGACCTCTCATTTTAATAATAAAACGTAATCGGAACCTGTATTTTTCTGCGTGTTTCCCATCTGGGTAATCTGTGCTTCTGGACACATAAGTTACTGTTATATTTTATATATTTTTAAAAAAGAAATTTTAATCCGCCTTGTGTTTCCTGCGCCATTTATTTGCTGTGCGGCTTCATAAATACGGTGTTTCAATTCATTTACATTATTTGTTTATTTGTTTCGCATGGACTTTTTCCTTTAGCCAGCTCCTTAGTATTGTTATTAACAAATCTAATTTGGAGTTAACGGGGTTTTACGTCACAAATTGTGTTAAAAACAAAAATAAAAATAATATACAGGATGGGCAATTTTAATCTATCATTACCTTCTATCATTAACATTTTTTGCACAAAAGCGCCTTAAGGACGTTGTACTGGTTTTGTTATAGAGGGCGCGAAATTGTCGTGAAAATGAGATCACCTAATTTTTTTTATGGAATGGCTTATGTTCATCTATATTTTTGAATTATTTGAAAAATTTTAGTGCATAAAGTTCTATTGTAGTCGTATTAGTTCAATCCTGATATTTATAATCAGGCTAAAACTTTCAGAATCTATGCCTTCTAACGTAACAATAATATAATCGCAAGTCTGGCAACCTTCCGGGGGTGGCATATGAGACAATAAATTTTTAAATGGTGAAATAAAAAGAAAAAAATATCCTTTATAATAATCAGTCTGTTGCTTTGGGATATCAAAGTTGAGTACGTTTCAAATGAAGAAAAAAATTGCTAGACCGGATGGTGGAAAGTGGGTGCAAGAAGATGCCGAAGTCGGGCACTAAATTGCAGTATTTACAGTAAAATAATCAAGTTGGCTTTGATTGATTAGTCTTCAATACATCTCCACAAAGTAATCGTCCAGATGTCAGACTGAAATTCCGGTGATAACGCCCGCCAGACCCACAAAACCTCCCCCTGAGTGCGGGTGAGTCGGTCTTATGCGCTCGCTAGTGAGACCACCGCAACTTTGGTCTGGAATCTGGAAGATTACTTTGTGGGGATGTATTTAAGAATAATTTAATCAATCAAACCCAACCTGGTTATTTTATTGTAAATGTGCAAAAAGTGCAATTTTGTGCGGAACTTCGATCCCCTCTTGGACACACCTTCCACCCACCTGGTTCACTTAAAACGTTCTTATCTTTGATCAAAGCGACAGACTTATAATACCTAATGAACGTTTTCTTTTTTATTTCAGCCTTACCAAATCTATGGGCGCAAAAGCCACCCCAGAAGATTGCCAACCTTGCGATTAACTTATTGTTACGCTACAAGGGACAGATTCTGAAAGTTCTAGCCCTATTCTCTATGGTGTATCGAAATGCGTTGCCGGCTCTTTGACTATATCCTAATCCTTATGACCTAATACTATTTATAACGGAAAGTTCTATCAATTTCAAGACGGAAGGACAACTAATTTGCAGATAAACTTAGTAAATACAATGTGTTTTGCTGGTTTTGCAAAAAGCAAAATAGTAAGAAGAACGCCATCAACGGGAAGCAAGGAAAGAATCGAGAACCTTATGTCAATAAAATGAGGAAATGTCAAACAATATTAATAAAAACCGATTAAAATTAAACGATTGAATAAACCTTGCAAACATTGAATCAACCTTTCTCAACATGGACACATTCCAAATATTTAGTTAATTGAAACAAGTATGGTAAAACAATTAATATCTTTAAGCAAATTATGTAGTTTTTTTTATGTTTAACATTATGTTTTAATCGCGGAAACCTAAAATAAGCATTATTATTTTGATATGGGTTGCGTACACAGCAACCCAAATCAAAATCATATTGCCATTTTTTAGGTATGTATCATTTTTTTGCTCTCCTCTCCCCTTATTTCCAACTTTTTCTGAAGAAAATTCTGGTCACCTAACCCATACAGCAAGTTAAATTTAGAAAACTGCCGCTCCCCTTCCTATTTGAGCTGGATACGCCCATGTCATGTTCCGTGAGACACAATAAATCGTGATTATGGCAAAGATCCAAACTCGGAAAGTTATTACTTTATAAATATTTCGTAAACCATGACACGTTCGTATTTACACCAATGTACACTAAAAATTAATTAATGTCCATAATCATCTAATCAATACTGATTCGTAACGCTAGTTTTCTACTCAATTTTGTAATTATCAAACGTATTTTCGATCACTAAAAGTCAAGCATTGAAAGCAATTACACTGCATAGAGTCCCAACAGTCAACACACAATAAATAATAATATTATACAGTTAATTAACACCAATATTAACGTAATGCGGTATGGCACTCAGTGGCAATTCCTAACCATTGTACGTGAGAAAATGAAGCAATCGCTGATAACACCACCATGGATGTAAACATAAACGAGTAAATAAAATCCTATAGGCAGGTGATGCGAGTCATTTGTTCGCCTGCGGCAAGGTCAATTGAAATTATACCTGTATCAGTGATGGCGGCGTCATCGTGGCTCTAATAATAGCATTTTTCTAATAATAATAACAATAATAATAGTAATGTGAACGCGATTCGGTATTCGAAGAAGCGAAGTTAGTGATGCATAAGTAGCGAGATCTGAGAGATCCTTTTAATAATTTAATATCGTCAAATCATTGGCCGGACAAAAAAACATAATCACCGAATCCGACGAAGAAGAGGTGCGAAAGAGGTAAAAAGCCCCTTTATTAGGCAATTCCGGCAATTCCATTGTCGATAGTTACCGTAGTTGTCCAAAAAAAAATCACTTATTTCACTGATGAAGAGATATCGGCAATCACGTAAAAAGTGGAGTCAAAATCAATGAAGAAAGATTCCGGCGTGACTGCTCCAAATTATGAGAACTACTCAGCCTTCCACATAATAGTTCATATGTTTAAAAACGATTGATAACGTCTTTTCAGAAAATAGATAATATGTATTGATTAACACAAAATAAAATGAAATTATTATCAGTTTACTGCCTAAATTCAAGTGTTGTTCAGTTATTCAGTTTTAACAACTGTTTTTTTTTTTCACAATCCCATCGTATTGCGCCCTATAGCTAAGAATAATCGCAAATATCGTCATCGTAAAAGTAGAAAATCGACGAACTCCAAGATTTGGATAAGTACCGAAAAAAATATTTATTGTATTAATAAATACCAATAGGATTTTGGGTTGAGTGCACAGACCATGTCTTGAAAAAAAAAGTTTTTAAATTTTTCTGATGGTGATAAAAAATACTTGTATAAACAAAATATTTTACTTCATTATTCATATTAGTTTATTTCGTTATCTCTTCAAGTTGTTGTTGTAAATTTTAACTCCTTCCTTTAACATAAATTCTTCAAATATATGAACGTTATAGATATTAAAATTTGAAATAGTTAATACAAGATGGCGGTAATTTTTTAAGTTAAAAAACTACAGCCACGCCTGGGATAGATATTGTAAATAAATGATTATCTATTAACTAATAAATCTATGAAGGTTAATTATTTATTATAGGTAATAAGACAAATCTTAAGGCCCAAGAAGATAACAAACAAGTGTTTAATTTAATTGCCCTGAATACAACACGATACGGTTATGAAAAAAAATATCAAAAATTTATAATTTTAGGTGGAATTTTATACACTTATAAAGGAAGGTGTTTTCGTAATCAATTCTATTTTGTCATGTGTTTTACGTGAGTAAACGTCAAAATCCGTGATATCTTCTGGTTGCACTGAGGATTTTTCAAAAACCTAACAAATATCAAATATCCATCATTAGCTATTAAACAATTTACTATAGGATAAATATAATACAATTTTTTGTTCATAAGTACTTTACAGTTTACCCCTGCAAAGCAGTAAAGTGTCAACTGAATCATCAGAAGCCAAAAATTGCAAAATGAACGTGCTTTAATATTTTTTTTGGACATGAAACAGATTATCGTGAGGTAGTAGAACCTGAGTTAAAACGAATTTTAACATTAAAACTTATTCTTGGTACATTCTGGATCAATTTCTAATACGACCGCGTCCTAGAATTATTTTTAAATTATTTTTTATAATTTGGTTGTATGCAATATAATTCTAACAATTTTCATCAACTTTATCATTTTTAAATCATTTTTTCTATGTTTAGAAGGCGGCGTAAGTAACTGTAAAGCACGTTCGAATTCTTATTGTACCTAGGACTGGCTTTTCAATTAAATTATGACAATGTACAAATGTCAGAATTAACTGCTTTTCTAGTCATTTATCTGAAGGTCAAATTACAAATTAATCAATATTAAGTTTATAATTATTGCGCTATGTAAAATGCTAAAGATTCATATATTTCTTAGTCAACCGATAACGGAAAAAATATTAAAATAAATTTGTTTTATTAATATTTATTAAATTAAATTTATAATTAATATTACTAAGATATACTATTAAGAAGAAAATTTGCACCAAATAAGAACCACCCTAGCATGTATAGTAAAAATTTTCTAAAAAGCGGAAATTTTTTTAAACTCGGGCCGCGGTACAAAATGTAGAAAGTCGGGACTGTCAACAGCGGGACGTCTTGTCGGAAATACGGAGACCAATGGGTATTATGTATGAAAAGAGGATTGCTAAATTTACACTTCAGGTCATCTTATATATGACTAATCAATATTGCTATGTTAACTCTCTTTATTTTAGAAAGTTATCTAACCTTCTAAATATTTCTTTATAAATAAAATATCAAACATTGATTAAAACTACTAAAAAGAAGATTTTTGTTTAAACATAATAAACTACGTGGCAACACTGAAACTTGATGATGGCCAATGTAGGTTTGTGTGTAGGTTTGATTATCATGACAACCAACTGACTGCGGCACTAAAATATCCAAACACATTATACAATTTCATGTAATGGAACTGTGCGCGAGTCTTAATGGTCTCTTATTGATTTTTGATAGATATTTTAGTTGTCTAATTATAATCAAAATGATTTAGAACATTTGGTAAATTTATATTCAGGATGAAGAAATACCTGCATTTCATGGAAATAACTCCGAAATTGGAAGTGTTCGTCTCCTACACTTCATAGGTACATAAAAGTACGAAGTTGGATTTAACATCGATTCAACTCCGCCATGTGTTACCCCCGAAGTTTTCTTTCACTCCTTTTGTAGTTTTACAAAGTTTTACAAAGTTTTAGTTTTATATTACAAGGAGTATATCTTTAGGGAGTTCGTTTTTTTCACTGCGCAGGTATTATTATTATCCGATAGGAAGTTACATATATACTAAACGATAAAAATATTATGTCAATTAATAAGTTTTCTGCGTTATGGTCACTAGTCAATAAGAAACGGAATAAATCGTACTATTTTGGAAATTATTCACTCCACCCCGGACCTCGTATCAATACTAAAAATTTATTTTTTCTCATTTAATTTTCATTTCACACCGCCTGTGAAAACTTTCACCTTTTTGGATTTTAACTATTTTCAGCTACTAAAGCTGCGTTCGGATATTGTACTCCGTTGACACCGGGTACACCGTCCAAATGACACTTACGTGTTATTGGGTGTAAAAAAGTGTAACGGTGTACAATATCCGAACACAGCTTATGTAGTTAAATTAATTCGGAAATTATGTATATCAACAATTTTTAGGAACAATCAACTGATTGTTGGAGAAAAATTTACTTCTTTTCGTGTATGATTAACTACGTGCAAATTTCCTCTGTGAAATTATTATGTGTGTTAAATAAAGTAACTATTGTTACAAATTGTAAAACAACATTTTTCAAATTTGGCGAATGACGAATTAGATGTTTTGCGCTAAGCGCGATTATCGTTACGCATCTTTCAATCCAATTCAATCTTTTTTTACAGAAACTAAATACATTTTAAATAAATTTTTTCAGTTTGTTCTTAAGATGAATGGATGATTATGGATTACACAGGTCAACATTGATTTTAACTAAAATGCTATGACAGATCAGGTGGATAGGTTTTTTTTGTAGATTGTAAATTACGTATCCTAGCATTCCATTAAATCAAAATGTGTAAAAGAAATAATCCAACGTGATTCTTTAGAAATTTTGAAAGTTTCAAACCATACTATTAATGTCATAATGGGAAAAACCATGTAAATACTCTAAGAGTCTTTAAAACATTTTCCTCTTCAATGCTTAAAGTTCGTTGTTTATGCTTTTATTGTAGAATGCTTACATTACTCGATTACGCTATTCCTAAAATTGACTCATAATGTTAAAAAATACGATAGTCTCTGTAAATACCATTTTATATGATGAATTATGGAAATAGGCACAAATGAAAACTTGAACTCCAAAATATGAAACGGAAAACTAAGCTTTCTTCTATCTTATTCTGAACGCATTTCAGATTTTTTTCTCTCGGTTTACAGGAAAAGACGTCTGTTCCATGCTCTACATTGCTTAAAAGTTCAAAGTTTAAGTTTAACACCCTGTATAAACTACAGCAGACCGTTCTTCGTTCCTGTTAGTAAGATATATGCTAATTGGTGACGTTTTATTCATAGCTAATTGAGCATAATACCACATACAAATAAATATCATTATAGCATTTACCAAGAACTAAAACAACTATCAAAATAAACATTTCTTATTAAAGAGAACAAACATTCATATCAAATCACCATCTAATTTTCTCGCTGATTGTCTCCGTTCCGTTATTTGCGAACTATGCCATTATAAAGTCGGCTCGCGTGGTATTTCGCTTAAGTCTAAGCTATTAGGCTCTTCCGCGAACAAAATCAAAGCAATTTTTAGATAATAACAGTAATCCAGCCCGCTAATCGTCTGCGTATTCAAAAGATTAACAATTTTTTGCGGTCCTCTGTGACTATGGCTTATAAGTTATATTTATCGCAATACTTTTCTTAGCGGCGATGCGTCAAAGGACTTGTACGTGATCCTGGACGGAGTCATTAATTAAAATAAATATTACCACTGTGATGCGGTTGCTTGTACGGTAAACGTTTAATTGTTCGATTCTTTCCCACGTAATTGCACATAACAACTTTGAACGGATGGCTTTCTAACGCTAAACAAAACCCCGGTATAAATAAACTGTTGACTGGTGTACTGATTGCAACGCACGTCGCAGTACCTTCTAAACATCTGCTTTTTGAATTATTCTAGTAAGGAATGGTTGTGATTCTATCTCTAACCATTGATGACATCAATTTATTAATTCGTACGTTTATTTGATTTATTCGAGAAACAACAATTGAAATATGTGATAAATTCATACATTGAACCAAAAACGGCGTTTATATGTATAGGTACTCATTATTGGGCAACATTATTGAGCAACTCAGTCTGGGGTTGTATGACAATAAAAAACAGTTAGCTAACCGCTGGCTGTTTTCGATTTCTAATAAATTAAACTAACCCCAAAATGCTTCAAATGACAAAAGCGTTTTATATAAATACCGGCATCATATTTTATGGAATTTTCTGAAACTAGTATCTTTATTATAGTGCAGGCAAATTAAGTTTAGAGTGGGTATTAATTGTAGACAGGAGTTTTATCATTGGAAATGGTAAAGGGGCTCATAGTGAACGTAGAAAAAATAAATGCAGGTCATGGGGTGGTATAATGTTTATTTGAGGGGGTTGAAAGCGGGCACAAAGTATATTATTGCGTTTTCCGGCGAAACTTGATGTTTTATCCAAAAACGTCCTATACTAAGTTGTAGATCATAAAAAAATCTACAACATTCATATGGGTCACTTTTTAGTATGAGCTCTAAATTTACGAGAGAAATGCGAATGCCAATGCCAAAACGAATTTTCTGTTTTTTATTTTTTGTTGTCGCAACAATAATTCAATTTTAATCAAATTTTGTGAACGCGTGCCTTTTTATACCTTAAATAAGTATACATTTTTTTTCATTACACAAAAAGCAAGAAGTTTATGAGACATTTCGTTTTTTCCGTCAAAATCAGACTTTTTTTAAAAAGAAATTATGTGGTGAAAAATCTTTTGGGAGTTCTTCTGGGACTCATTTTTGTTGTTTTTACATGTACTTATTGATACAATAATAAAGATAATAGTTCCTATTTAACAACATGCTGAAAAATTGAGAAAACTCAAAAACAACTTTTGCAACAGTGAATTTTTCAGTAATTGTTCATTATTTGTTTAAATTTTTAAGAAAATTGCAATACTGGTTACGACATTAAATTGTACGGAAAAAAATACAAAGGAAACTGGCTCTCATTTCTACACTTATGCTATAACCATTAAATTAGAATAAGAAATCTTCAGATAAGGAAGCAAAATAATCAGTTTTTGTCTTAGAATCAAAAAGTATGGGTAGAGACATCCAATATGGTCTATGCAACGGCAAGACTAACGTCAATCGGAACCGGAAATGTAATCAAAATGATCATGTAATAAGTATTAGCTATAGAGCAAAATGCTAACCATATCGGTGTATTTTTCATGTCTTTTTTTATCAAATTTGCATTTCCGGAATGCTGTCCCTTATTGTAATCGATCACAAAAAAATGGAATGAAAAGTATCAACATGGCAACAATTCCTTCTTTGCGACGCTTTTAGTGAATGCCGTCGGAACATGGAACATCGTGATCTACTGAGATCTACTCTGGTTTTACTTTATGCCGTCATCTGGCCGCCCTCGGCGCTCACTGCTCATGCACAAATATAAATAATTGCCGGTTGTTACGGCGCCCAGTTTTATTATATGGATTATTGTTTTGCCGTAACACGTACTACAAGATGATAGAGTAATGGTAGCTACGGCGAGACGGACCGCGCGCGGAGCGCTTTCTAGCAGCGTGCGCGCTAAATATAATTAGCGAGAAATTGAATTCACGTTTCTTTTCCCTCGCGAGGGTCCTGCTCGCGCTGATTTATGGATTTTTTAGCGAGATTCCGTCCACCCAGAACAAAGGAGGTAGCCGATAAAGTACAGACTAGTACCTACCTACTTATTATAACCAACCACCAGGATGAGCGTCTAGCAGACAAAAAAAAATCTTAATGGAACCAGAATTTACAATAGCGCCGTTTACAAGCCGCCGCCCGCCTGCGATAGATTAGAAACACTAGAGTAAAATTTATATAGCGTAGTAATTACCATAATTAAATCAACTGGATTTGCTATTATTCCATTGGGCAAGCCGAATAAACTTTTAATGTCTTGAATAGCACGATCATTTAATAGGAATCACAGTTTTATTTCTAATTATATGATATTATTTACATAAGAGGTATATAAATCGAATAGGGATTAAAATTAATGTTTAGTTAAATACATTAATTTATTTAATACCTATTATAAATTTGCACTTTATTGACCATATCCTGTTTTATTTTACAAAAGGATAACCTCACATGTAAATTATATACCGGGTGATTGAATTTCGAGGCTCACCATGGGGATCTCGCTTATTAGCGGAGATAGAGCCTATGTTTAAATTTGGCAAAGGTTCGTATTTTTGTGCTGATCAATTATCTGAAAAGATATTTTAGCTATCATTTTTCAGTTTAAAGATATCCGCAAAAAACTGAAATGTTAAGATATCGTTTTCCTTTTTTATTCAAAACCAAACGTAGGAAATTTGAAACAAGAACATTCTACAGCGACTTTTTAACAAGGAATGCAGTGACATTTTTTAATTTGAAATAACATCAAAGATGGCGGCGTAACCATGGCCAACTTTTGTTTTTCTTATGGGCGCCAATATGAATTTTGGCATTTTCCGATAGTCGTGTTTTGCTCATTTCCGCAATGTATAACATGTTGGCATTTTGTTTTAAAACAATGGTTTACTAATAAAAAAACTTTCTTCTTTTTCTCGTTATTTGTCGTGCTTATCCGGTACCGAACTGGTGCTTGGTTACAGACCGCCGGCGCCGGACTGACCAGAGCGCTTTGGATTAAAAACATTCAGATTGTAAAAGAAGCAAGTTTATACAACAAAAAGCTTATCCTTATATACTAAAAAGCTAACATAGGCAGAGAGAGAAGTTTACAAATTTTGGCCGATCGGGGGAGAGGTCTACTCCTCGAAAAAGCGAAATTGGGCGCCAGAAACGCGAATTTTGGCATCAATTTTGACAACTACAGCACTTAGGTTTGAGATTTGCACGATTTTTTGCCTCGTTTTCGAAAAAAAAATTCCAAATTTGACTAAATTTATGCCTTTTTATTTGGGCCTGTACCGTCGCCAGGCAACGGGTTCAACAAACTGACAGTTCTCCGCACGCCGCTGTCGAAATGGTCGAAATCGCCGTAATTTTAGCGAAGCGCGCGCGGTTATTGCCCAAAGTGCCGTAAGATGGGCTCGCAGAAGTGAACAGAATCGTCGCCGACCACCGTAGGTAGGCTTTACGAACGTCAATAATTGTCATTTTCGGAAAATTTCCGAAATTCATGACAATCGATAATAAAATGACAGTTCCGTGTTTGAAATCCTTGAAATGACAGCGCGTTTATCCTCGGTGCTATGGTTTTGCTCGAAATGGCTTAAATTGCGGCCAGAATATGCGATAAAATGTTGTTCCGGGCGTTCCCTGGTAACTATGCGACTATAATTACCTTTAGGTTCAAGAATTTCCAACGGAAAATAATAAATAACGCGCCGCCGGGGACAAGAGTGCTTCAGCAGCTTAACAATGTACATATGAAGTGTATGTCTATTTTCGAATGTACATATTTTTTTATTCTACTAATGAAGGCTTCATTCGTACGTATATTACCTATATTTTGATATTATAAATCAACTGTATGTTTTTAGGGGATTTTAGGTACGTTAGGGAATTTTCGAGCGCTTTAGTTGGCATTTCTGAATATGTCAGGAGTCATCAGGAGTCATCTTATAACCTTACCAAACAACGCTCGGCAAGAAAAGTGCGAGCGTAGGGTACATTTTATATAATTGGAGGATATATAGCCATTGAAAAGAACCACGCACGCGATCCTATCAAGAAGAACTGCGCTTTGTGCGCACAGGGGCCCACCTCTGGCAGTTGTGTCACCCTTGCCGAAATGGGCGACGACCGACGAAGTATACGCGATAAGTAATAAATACACATCTGTTACTGATGTTTGCGGTACGCTAGGGATCTTTGGCTGGTAAAGGTTTGCCATTCTGACTGATTTACCACAAGACTACAAGCAAAACAAAGCTGCCATATCCGCAATAGTTTGCTATGGTGTATCTTTGAGGTTAGATTACCTGTGGATTTTGTTTTGTTTATTTAAATGGATGTGCAAGCCCGTCCATCAATAGTGGATGCCGGGCAAGTTTTGAGGAGGATACTATGACAGGAGCTATGGTGTTTGTTAGATAGGTGCTGCTCTGCAATGATTGTGAGGTATTATCGCCGTATAAATAAAGAAAGCGTGCGTTCGATAACAAAATACTCAATTTCAGATTCCCATGTCTTTCACTAGGCGAGCCAGAAATTCCGATGGGCATACGTGGAAGTGTCGAACTTTCGACAAGTTGTGCTCCGTTAGGAACATACATTTTTTCAAAGAGTCGTTCGACTTTAGCAAAGCTTGTGCAAATGCTTTACCTACGGTAGAGAAAAATCTCTCAGAAGGATATTGCCCGTGCCCGTGTGGAAAAACTAGGACCAGATTCTACTCTTATCGACTTTTCACACGGGACACGGCGTCCGTGTACGGTTCGAAGTGTATGAGATTAAATCGAAACTTTCACACGTACCGTGCCGTGCTGTTTGAAATCCGTGTTGTGTGAAAAGCTACACAACGACCGTACACGGATAAAAACGCACGGACGCCGTGTCCCGTGCGAAAAGGCCGTTACGGTAATCGACCCTATAATTGGTAGCTTCAAAACAACGATTACACGGCTAAGATTGTGAAAATCGATGAAAGCAAGTTCTTTCATTGAAAGTACCATCGTAGACAATTTTGAGTTTGTTGATAACATATTTTGTTCAATAATAACAATCATAATTGTGCTATTTTTATGCAAATATTGCAATAAAATGTATAATTTTTTTTCATATCAACCCAAAAAGGTCAACCGATAGGCAATACTGTGTAATTAATGTACAAATTTGATTTTCTTTTTCAAATGAACCCTGGTCTACATCGCGTACACCATTAGCCTCGACGCGAATGCATCTGTTGAGCGTAACGACCCGTAACTTCTGAAAATGCACATATTTATTTAATAAACTTAAATTTCTATTTGTTAAAATGTGTTAATAAATATAATATAAAAATGAACAAATTTGCATTTATATTTTTAGCCCAGTAAAATCATACAAAACGCACTCTTGATCACTACAGGATAACCTTAATATACGGTCAGCTGTTAAGAACTAAACAAAAGATACGTGGCAACGTTGCATACCTACGCCGCCTCCCATAGCACCCTGGTGCACGCGCAAATTTGGGTGCCTTCTCTGCATGTGTACCGTAATACCTTTACGTTTAAATCTATGCAAAAATATAATATGAAAAAAACCTTGCCAAAAAGATGTAAATGACTTAAGAGGTAAGTATCTTGATCTGCAAAGCTATGCAAAAATATTATTTGTAATGGCTGTTAATGGCTGTAACTTTTTAAGGAATTGAGAAAGCAAGCTGTTTTTCATTGCAGCTAGCATTTCTGTCTTTATAGGTATCTGTATTTATAAATTATAACAAACTTAAATATTAAACTTTTATTGCAGTATGTATTTGTTAATACTCATTTTTTGAAAATTGTATTCAAATTTTTTCTAATTAAATGCTCATATTTAAGTTTTTACTCAGTAATAAGTTTTAGTTGAAAGTTTATTTATGGATTTTATTCTTAAATTTTTAAGAACAAGTTTTATTCTTAAAACATAAAACTAAGAATAAATGTTGTATCGCTATGTTAACAGTGGCAATTGAGTAATCTATTCTCGATTTTGTATTTTTTGAAGAAACATTGTCACCGAACATTGTCCGATTTTATTTTAATAAGTGTGACATATTGGCTTTTTTTTTGGTCTGGCTGAAAATACAAATATACAGGGTTAGTCATAATTACCGGAATGTTTAAATAATTCTCCGACCGTAAACAATTTCAATATGTTTTCAAATAAAAGCTTTTTGTATTCATTTTATTCCGGGTATTTTGTAATATTTCCATTTTTAAATAGAACAATATACAGGAATATTTTGACATTTTTTAATTCTTATACTAACTCCAACAATTTTTTTGTAAAAATCATGTTTTTATAAATCGATCATTTTTGAGTTATCAGCAATAAAACATTAGTGAAAATTACCGGAACACCCAAATAATTCTCCAAACGCAAACAATGTCCAAACAAAATTCAACAAAAGTTCAAAAGTTTAAAGATGCTATCGTATAAATATACATTTAATGTTTTTTATAATGAAAATGCTGTAACCTTTTCTTTTTCTAATAACACCCTGTATATTTTTAATTTTCTTATTTTTAAGATTAATTCTCTAAGAATTTTTTGTAGGAATCATTTTTTAATTAAATGCCTTATTTTTAATTATAAGCAAAACTCCTGAATTTGTAATCAAGAATGTTTTTCCACATGCAAACAAATTTATTTTAATTTGGCAGTTTTAACTTTTAATTTAATTTTTATTTATTTTTTAGTCGGGACCTTTAGAAAGTTTTAACCTTGCCAAAAAAAGTCACACACAGATATTTGTTTTTGTTAGCCATGTGAAACATTTTACTCAGAATATTGGTTGGTTGGGTGGGTGGTTGGTTGGTTGGTTTTGTTTTAGATTTGTTTTCTTTTATTTTTTAAACATTTTTACAATCAATTTTTGCGAGTACCGTAGACGGCAAAGTCGCGCTTGCGCGACTGCCCAATAAGACGATCGGCGATCTACCCGGATCGGCTAACTACCCGAATCGGCGATCTACCCGTCTAGGCGATGCGCAGACCTATAGGTCTGCCCCGTTTCTAGTTTTTTAACTAAATGTTCAAATTGGTCGCCATCTTCTTGAAGGCATAAAACCGAGCCAGCTTTACGACATGTTATGCTTTTCGAACTGTTCTTCCAGGAATAGCATGGACCGCATTTGTTATTCGATCCCGCAGTTCCTCGATATTTCTGCGAGTATCGTGATAAATTTCGTCACAGTTCCCCATAGAAAATAGTCCAGAGGACTTAAATCAGGGGATCTAGCAGGACTTTCCACCACTCCACCATTACCAATCCAACGATTTGGAAATTATTGATTCAAATAATTTCGTACAACTGCAAAGGTTGACTTGTGTGGGGTTTGTACGGTTTCAATTTATTTCTTCGTAATGTTCTCCAAACACGTGTTTGCGGAAATTCCAAATTAGAGGCTACTTCCCACGAGAAATCCGAGGATCGCCATTTATATAAAAGCCAGTACTTGAAGCATTGCAAATTATGGTAATCTAACGTTTACCATTTCCAAAATTTCTCTTTGATCGTATTTAACATTTACGTGAGGATTATAAGAATTGCGGGGTATACTAAATCATCCATGGTCCGCTAAATTTCTGTCCAATGTTAGGAATTTTGTACGATTGGGCATTTGTATGAGACAATAATATACCCATATCATATAACGCTTTTCGTTATTGGTAAACGGCATTTTACATCCACAATCAACCACAATTAAGGTTTATTTGGTTAAATGGCAAACCCAACGCTGAGCGCGCCGCTTGATCCAAGTGCATTTTATTGACGTTGCTTGGCAACGAGCCCGGCGGTCTGTAACCAAGCTCCAGTTAGGTACCTGAAGGTTTTTTTTATTATTACACCATTATTTTAAAAATAATGCTATACATTGCGAAAATGAGAAAAGACACGACTATCGGAAAATGCCAAAATTCAACATGGCGCCCATAAGAAAAACAAAAGTTGGCCATGCTTACGCCGCCATTTTTGATGTTAATTCAAATTAAAAAATGACACTGCATTCCTTGTTAAATAGTAGCTGTAGACTGTTTTTGTTTCAAATGTCTAGCTACATTTGGTTTTTAATAAAAAATTAAAAACGATACCTTAACATTTCAGTTTTTTTGCGGATATCTTCAAAACTAAAAATGATAGCTTAAATTTCTTTTCAGATAATGGACCAACACAAAAATACGAAACTTTGCCAAATTTAAACATACGCTCTATCTCCACTAATAAGCGAGATCCCCATGGTGAGCCTCGAAATTCAATCACCCGGTATATATACAATGTGTCCCCAGATCGACCTAACTATACCTATAATCGATGTAATTTTTGTGTAATTTGTGTTTAGTCGTCCATTGATTTTATGTTATGGGAATGCTGGGACGATTTTGGGATGACGTCAGTGCTTGTTGGTTTTCGAAATATGTTGTATTTTTAGTGGTTGTTGTTTCTGTGTATAGTTAAATCAAGAAAATTAATCTTATTGTTAGTTTCTTTTTCATATGTATACTTAAGTTTGGATAAACTGTTGATTTTATCCTGTTCATTCCACACACGGAACACATCGGCCACATATCTACCCCAGTATGAAATATATTTGATCTCAGGTATACCTGAGACTATAGTTGGAATATTTGATCTTCCAGATGGTCGACGAATATATTTGCCAAAACTCCACTTACGGGATTTCCCATAGCAAGACCGTCGCTTTTTTTATCAACACTCGAGGACACCTTCAATCTCCAGCAACAACTTCCTTATATTGACATTACTTATATTATATTATAGTATATTATATATTATTATATTAATAGTAGGTAAGGAAAATTGAGGGCCCAACGAAAGAAAACTCTTAACTCTTACTCTTAAAAAAATTTAAAGTAGCTTCACATTTTTCCCACCAAATTCCAAAACTTTTTAATATATAATTAGTATATATGGTATATATAATTAGTAGCCTTAACATTCTTGTAAATTGTGTTATATCTATAATGTAAACTATCAGCAAAACTCGAAGAAAACATGAAATTGTAACACGGTTCAATACAAATCCTGCAAAAGTGACATTTGTTTATTAATTTTATCTCTGTTACTTATGGTTATCCTGATTTCCAAATTGATAGTCGTCGTTTACAACCTGTTAGAAAAACTGTTTATTCTCCTTAAGAGCTGATGATTTGTTGTATCCAGTAGCGTTCCTGTCCTTTTTAAACCATCCTGAATATGTCTGGGGTCACTCCTGCTGTTCGACATTTTATGAGGAAGGTTTGCCTATTCTTCAATTTAGCTAGCCTGATGTTGTTATTTGAAAGATTCTTCATATGTACCATTACGTCTTTCCCATATGTTGTTTCAATATCATGATAAAAACCCATTGTATAAAATAATATAGATTCTTCGATCGAAAATAATATGCAGTAAAAAGTTAGTTGGGTGGATCGATCACTTTGGTGTAATAAAACTCATTTATTGTTGCAATATTTCGACACTTTATTGTGTCTTCGACAGGTTGTCTGTCCAACTGCGCGGATCTCTCACTACCAAAAACTACTAAACTACTAAAAATAATGAATAAACTTTTGAATGTCGGTGGATGACAGAGCAATGGCAGATTTCCTATTATTATTTTTATGTACTCAGAAAGCGAGCGTTGAAGACAAATAATTATACTGGCCAACAACAAATATATAACACACTACAAAAACTAAAACTTAGTCTGGTATTTCTTATTTTTTTTGTAGAATCAAAATCTGAAAGCAATCGTATTAAAAGGATAATTATGATAATATTTTTTTTTCTAGTTTTGCTGTGTTTTTAGTTTGTCAGTGTATAATCAGCGAGACGATGCTTGGAGGAACATAACCATTAGTGTGTCAACTGAACACCGAAAACAGTTTTCCGTTGTATATGAACTTGATTTTAAATTTTTGATTTCTTGTTTTAAATTTAAGGCTCCGTTGTAAAAACATCGCAACTACGAAACAAAATGTTTAGATTCAGTGTTTTCTGTGGGGGTCCGTGTCTATGCCGTGGTTTACGTATCGATTAAAGTTTATGGTGTCTGCGATGAGCTGGCCATACGTAACAGCCGAAATATGGCCATTGTTTACATATCTGACAATTATTGCATTTTTCGGTTAGCGGAAAAGGTTAGCTGAAATTGTACCTAGAAAAAAAAATCTATTATTGTAGTGAGACTTTGGGGTATTATATTTGAAAAAAGAGAAAGATGTAGAAGAAAAATCCATTTTTATCTTACCGAAAAATTCATTTTGGCCTAGCCAAACTCCTTATTTATCTAAGAATTGACACTGAGAATTTCATCAATTTTGAACCATAAATAACGCCGTTAATAGAAAACGCGTCTTAGCACAGGTAGAACTGGGTATTAAGCCCTGAATTTACGGATGGGTTATCATTATATTACATTTTGAAATAAATTGAAATTTAATTTTTAAATAATTAAATATTATGTGAGATATATTTGCTTCTATCACGCGCGCTTTTATAGCATTGCATCACGTTTGCGCGTAATGTCGTCTTTTTTCACGTTCTGCTTCATCTACTTAGGATAGCAAAATACCCGGTGAGATGGGATAATCCATAGACAAATTTTGTTTGAATTATTTTTGTACTAACTTGCTAATCCGAAGATTTGTAGTTTAGTCTACGTAGAGAATTCAATCACGCCGAATTAATTCGTTTAATTAGTTATGTTTTTTGGGTATAAAAAACTACAACAAAAGCTATTTTAACCCCATTTTTTTTACAAATTTATCATAACTGCGAACTGAGGATACACTAATAGTCGGTTGCAAAAAAGTTAAACACCTCTTAATTCCTGATTATCTCCTTAGAGACTAAACAAGTCGATTCTGTAGTCTGATTGGTTAATAATGAGCCGTTAAGATCAAAACAGCCAATAACACTTGATGGACTTTTCTGCAACTGTACATCAGTATAGTAATATTCATAATATTATAGTACTAAATGCATACTTATATTAACAAATATACAAATACCTCAATAGAGTGATGGTAATGAAGTTCACAATAGGATAGTCCCAACTAATTCTACGGTATGTTAATGTCAGGCTTGCTTAGAATCTAATGGTAGACCATTGGGACACTTTAAAGAGTTATAACTTCTTGTGTTAACATCCGTCAAGGTGTTATCAATACGAGAGATTTTGTCCTGTTGCCTTTTACGTGTGCTCGTATGTAACGTTGGCAAATCATCTTTTTTTTATATGTACGTATGAATATTCCTGTGTATAACACATTGTCCAATCATTATCCACTTAACGTCAAAATCGCCGATTAGCATCTTGTTTTGGAACCGTTGTTATTATAGTCTCTTTAAAGTTCCGACGTTTGAATACAAATATATTGGCATCAATCAGGGATCAACGTATGTAATTTCCTTGTCGTGGGAATGTCAGATATCTCTTTGTCAGTAGATCTGGACGATGAAAAAGTTATTTTTGCTATATAAAATTGGCGTGTTGGCGGGCCAGTATACGCAAAATGATGTTATATGTTAAGGTTTCGTATCTGTTTGGTGTTATTCCCAAGGTGTTACGGGACGCCCACAAGCGGCCAGTCGCGGCCCACCCCGCACCAAATCTAACTGTGCGCACAAAGTTAGTAATATAATGTGACTCAACTGACCGTGGGTGCACTTTTATCCTTTATGAACTCAGTTTAAGTGCTTCGGCCGACGGCATCAAAATAACCGCACTTAAAGATGTGTGTGTGTGTGTGCGTATCTTTAAATAGATTAAAGAGGGCGTTACTGTGACTTTGCGAACTTTGCGAACAATAATGCGCATTATCAAATACAGGTTCAAGGCTAAGATTCAACATTTTCACCTAGCATTAATCTCCAGAATTGTGTGCATTGCACCAACAAAGAATAGATAACTTAACTTAAATTATATAAGTTAAAAATGCCGATTGCGACAAATCTTAAGTTAAACTATTAGCTCCGAAAATAAACTTCAAAGTTAATTTTCTGTCGAAGTGCGGATGAGCGGTTCGACATTACGACAATTCTTGTGTTCAGGTGCAGGTTGATTCCAGTAGCAATACGGTGTAAATTTTAAATTCAAATTTGGCAAATATTAAACTTGGCGATCGACATCTGGGCGTCCGACAAATAGAATACGCATTGCTAATAACGTTATCATTTTTTTAGAATGACAATTATTTGATTAGTTGATCTGCTACTCCAGGTAAATTTGTAAATCTTGCTTATATTGAAATTTCTTTTTATGGTGACGACCAAATTATATTAAAATTTCAATGCAAATAAATGATGAGGCTACAACATTGGACCAGATATACTACTGTTGTTGACAAATTAAATAAAAATATCATTGACCAGATAAAGGCCATCACTAAAAAACATGTGCATGTTATATGTTGCCCACTGTAGCCTAGGTATAAATGAGGCTTTAGTAACGCTATGTACAGCTGAGCCAAGAGAATAATAAATGTTTGCGCAGTTATAAAAATGAGTTGCTTTAAGAGTTTTATAATGGAACTGAATTATGAGCTGTTTCGATATAATTTAAAAACATATAGTTTGACGATACTATGAACCAGGTAAAAGAATTTTCAGAAATATACCTAATCAATTTCGAGATGAAAAATGTACTTGCACATTAAATATTTTTGTAATAAATACAATCATTCAAACTGTTAATATTTGTGAATTGAATTTTATGAATTTTAATTACTGTTCGATTATGCCCAGTGGGCTAGGCTTTAGGTTGTTAATAATTCCAAGTAACTCAAAACTCATTTTTTAGGCTTAAGTAAAATGATTTGCATCGCAATCGAGAAACTAGTATTTTATTCAAGTAACTTTCTTAGGTAATATATAAATATTACTGGAAAAGTCAGATATACGGTCAATCCTTTGATTACCGCGTTAATACTATTTTGACCAATTTGAATAGATAAATGTTCTAAGAATGTTAGTCGTGTCCATAATTTTCAAAGGTTGTATGTATAGTCAATGGTGGAACTAAAAACCTCTTTGATCCTTTGAATAATTTTATTGTATTTCCTTAGGAACCGGTTTCGATCGTTAGATCATCATCAGCCTAAATCTAAAAACCCAGGAGTAATTATAAATTATTCAAATTAAGGTTGCGAAAGTTATGGACAATGTTACATTTTAAAAAACAATTATCAAAAAATAAAGTTACAAGTATAACAATTATACAGGGTGTTTATGGTCTTGTGATTTTATTTTCAAACAGTGATTAAACATCATAAAAGAAGGCCTTTACCATAAAACTTTCTTTACAAAAATTGCATAATAAGAGAGATATTAAGTTACTGACATCAGCCTACTTAGTAAAAAATTCACTGATAACTTATCGTTAGAGTTTAGATTTACTTTGCACAAGTTGTTGATCAATCGTTTTAGCGTTAATACCCTTCTTTTAAGGTGGTTAGGTACCCTTTAACATTAAAAACAAAGAAAAAAATAACAGTAATATCACACGTATTATGCAACTTTTGTTAAGACATTTTTACGTTAATGGCTTTCTTTTAAGATGTTTAATCACCCCTTGAAAATAAAATCACAAGACCGTAAACACCCTGTATATAACAATTAAAATACAACAATTAACTTACGGTCAGATATGAAGTATAATCTTCGTTATAATCTTCGTGTATTAAACAGACGTGCATGGCTTTGCAGAGTTGCAACGGAAATGAAAAGGAAAAACTTAATGATAAACATATTGGGTATGCAACAAATATCACACTCATTCAAGTTTCGTCTCTCGTCCCACAGAGGTCAGACTAGAGGATATATTTGAAAGGAGGTTGATGACGAAAATTAATTTGATCGTTGAGTACTAGACGGTAATATTTGATTTTAGCTTCTCGATTTCGTATTGTTCGAGTAGATCAAGTTTATGACCTTTTTTACATTTGTGTAGAAGTTTGAAATTTTCATAATCGAAAATGTGACCAGTTTCCAATCTGTGTTTGAATAAATTTGAGGTATTTCTGGTTTTATGTTTACTAATTCGTTGTAAGATCTTCCTTCCAGTCTGGCCTATGTAAGACGGAGAACAAACAGAGCATCTGATCGAGTGGACGCCAGAACAATCAACGATAGGGGTAGGGGTTTTGAAATTGGATAGTAAATTATATATCTGAGTAGAACTCTTAAAAGCAGGAAAAATATTAAATTTAGGAAGGATTTAATTAAGTTTGATGGTAGTTTTATTGTAGGTGAAAGGTTTGTATATTCTATCTATTGGTTTTTCATTAACGTAAAGTGGATCTGTTCTAACTGAGGTTTGCCGTAATAGTCGGTCAATGTGTTTTGTCGGGAAAGAGTTTTTCAAAGCAAGATTGTATATAAAATTGAGTTCCTTAATTCTAGAATCAGGTTTTAAAGGATATGTAAGACACCTGTTAAACATAAAGCGAAAAGATGCCATACTTTGGGAAAAAGGATGGGCTGAATCGTAAGGGATTATTGTTGGAACGGAAGAAGGTTTTCTAAAAATATCAAAATTCAATTTATTATCAGTCCTAGTCAAGGTCAAGTCAATTTAAGGTTTCGTTGTTTTCTATTTCTAAAGTGAATTTTAGCTTATTATGTAATCGTTTATAAAGTTAAAAAAGTTGTGGTAGCTCATCCCTGCTACCACCCCACAAACAAAACTCATCGTCTACGTAGCGATTCCACTTAGTAATATGACGGTTGAAAGGGTTATTATTGTTAATAATGAATTCCTGCTCAACGTAATCTAAAACCTCCGACAAAACAGAAGATAGACTCATTCCCATTTGTAGTCCGTCGTTGAGTTTGTAAAAGTCATCATTAAACATGCAGAAGTTCTGTTTGACAATGTGTTTAAGAATTAAATTATAATGTGAAATTTTCTTTTTATCATTGAGATATTTATTAAAAAGTTTATCAACAATGTTCAAAGTGAAATCTATTGGGACGTTGGTGTAAAAGTTCGTTACATCGAATGAAGTCATTAAGGAATTAATTAAATTTAAGTTTTTAGTCTGTTGAATAAATTGATTACTGTTTTTAATTGAAAATTTAGGTTTAAAGTTCAAGTTTGCAAAGACATTTAATATAATTTTGACAAGTTCAGAAGTTGGGGAGTTATAAAAAGCTGTGATAGGACGAATAGGTTCATCTAATTTATGTAGTTTTGGCAGAGAATAAAGTTGGTGTACGGCACAGTTCATAGGAATAAATGTGGAGTAATGTTCTGACGTCAGCTCGATCAGCGTCTCTTTACAAGTGCTTATAATCCGTTTTGTTTTCAGAGATTCAGGCTGATGATGATCTAACGATCATAAAGGTATCATAAAGGTACTTTACTCTTATCACAAATTCATATATTATGAATCGCTCGGTATATGGCACCGAAATTTACATATTTGACTATTGCCGTTTTGGTTTCATACAAGCCGCCAACTTTTATAAAGAATAACATTTTCTGAGAAATGGAAAATAAAAAAAATTTCAATATGCTGCGGACTTTCCTGGACGCACATAGCATCTACTTTATTGCTCGCCATTTCCAAATCTTTCGCTTGGGTTTACTTTTTGATCACAATTTGTGGTATACTTGACATTTTTCTTACCTATAACACATACTCCACTATGCCCGAAAACGTTCCTACAAAAGCCATCCGCAGCGGTAAAATTGTGAATCTGCAAAAGTTCTAATTCACTATCGACGCCAGTGTTCTGCAACGCAAAGAATATCAATATTCAGATCATATACGCTGAAGTAATAAAAGGACAAGGCACTCATGTTTTATAGGTGGCTGTACATCTGACACAAAAAAATTGTTTGGTTTTTGGAAAAATAAAACTTCTCAGTCAGAATACTGCTTTAATGGCTCCTTAACGGATAGAGTTTTTAAGTTGGCTTCAGCTCCGTTTTTTTTCCTTAATTTTTTTTTACAAATTCCTCCAGCCCTACTGAGGAGACTGATGCATCCAGTCTGCTGACAGAAATCCAGCCAACACTGGTAATAATTGAGTTCCGGTTCCATAGAAGAATGGCTGTCCGCTCTTCTACCTATTGACATTAAATACTTTCCATAATTTGACTGTTCAACTTGCTTGAATTTTCTTAAAAGTTGTTTAATGTTTACTTTTTAGTGTTTTTTATAAATATATGTATTTATATAGTCATATATAGTTGGCGAAAAGAGACATAAAACTCAACAATGCATGAGAAACTCGCTCAATAATTTATTCACGGAACTGAGGGAAATAAAGAAGATCGACATAATTCCTTGTCTCTGGAATAATTCCACCGGCAAAAAAGTCACATTTATCTACAACAAAAATATTTAATAACCTTTAATGCTTTAGTATACCAACAATGTAGAACTCTATTGCATCCTTTGTGATTTGCATTGTTTCTCGAATACACTAAATTCCTATGGCATAGTCAAAACCAACAAACAAGGGACATTATACGAAGTGACAGACATTATAAAACTAAACGTCAAAAGAAATAACAAGAAAAACCGTTCCATGTCCGAGTTAATGGTATTTTCTAAAGAGTGGACCTTTAATTGTTTGCTGCTCCTTCCACCTGCATTAATTATACGCGTATTTATATATTTTATATTTCTCGGTATTTTTTTATAATTACCACTGTCTGCTTGCGGAGCGAGTAATTTTCTGCTCCACAAATCAGCACACAGAACCGATCATCCTCGCAAATGTTTATAAAAGCTTAATCATAACATACAGGATAATAAATTTATAATTATGGTGTGTTTAAATTGTAGTTCCGACTGGTTATAATTTATGTGAAACGTCTGATTGACGAGCTCCTTTAGTAAGTTCGCTATTCAAGACTGAAATAACCACGCTCAATTTTAATTGGAATTTATTCACCTGCGTTCTCTTCTCTTCGAGGAAAAAAATTGTTATGTATATAGTAAAAAATTAAAGTAACATTAGAAGTATAGAATATTTGGTTCTTCTTCTGGTCTGAAAAGAATTAGAATTTTATTTTAACGTTGTTAGTAATGACTAGTATTCATCCACTCAGATAGGAGATAAAAACAAAGATAAATTGTTGAAAGACTAGGTAATCCAAATACACTACAATAAATGCATGTTCGAATACTCATCCACAATTAAAAACAAAAATTAAAACACTTATTTCTATTGCAAACACTCAAGAAATCGAAAAGCATGAATACACTATACCTACAGCCGCGTTAATTGGTTTAGGTATTATTTTTTTTTTACTTAAAATAATTACATGGAATGATTATTGTTGATCTATTGAAGCTAAAAGAAAAACAATCAATAACCACATGACAAGAAATAAAAAAAAATTAATTCACGCACGTAGATGCGAATTTTTGGGTTAACACGGCACTGAGGTTTTTAATGCAACGGGTTCAAATGTTATAAAGCTTAATAAATATCAGGACAAATAGTAAAAGTTAGAACCTTAAGAACATTGTAACTATTAGAGACCGTTGTCGATATTTCGAGTGTTCTGTAATGTAAATAGTTATACATATATTATTTTCAATAATATGTATATGTTTTTCCATATCTGACTTTTCCTTTTGCTTATTACTTTACCGCAAATTAAACGCAGTGTTCGCGAAACTTTAAAGTCAAATATCTCAAACATAAAAGCCGATTGGCAAAAAAGTTATTTATCATTTTTAATTTAGTTATAAATCTATACAGATTCAAGGACAGGTTATTTGAATGTGACAAAATATTCCACGCGCTTGGATATATCCTGTTTCATAGATTTGATATCATTGGCCGCCAACATCAATGTGTCGGTTTTATAAATTACTTAACCAAAAATGTTTTTCAATATGTATTAAAAATTATTACCTAGCTTTAGAAAAAAAAGCGGAATCTGCAAATGATTTAAATGATACGCTATATTCTTTACATCTCTACATCAATAATTTTTTTTCTGGGGTTTGGATTATAATCCAAACCTCAGATTCAATACTGCCTTTGTTCTAAAATGTTGCATCAATAATTATTATTATGAACGACATTGAAGTAAAATTTATTTAAGCTTATCCAAACCAACAAGTATATCGACAAAATTCCCGAGGCAAGGTAATCGTCATGATCGCAAAACCAGGCAATAGCAGCGATTTCTAAGTTGTCCTGCCAAAATTGCAACCCACTCTTGAATTACAGGCAACTGCGCCTAACCGTGAGTCCCAAAACCGACATTTGAATTAATTTGCATATCAATTTCATACCGCTGACAGATACAGATTTGCGAGTTAATGCAAACTGAAAATCACTCGGTTGACATTTATCATTGTTTCTCCAATGGAAACAGGATGTCTTTAATTATTTATCGAGAATATATTCGGAGACGTTCTATGAGTCACGTGAAGATGTTGATGTCTTATCAGGTCATCATCGGATGCATAAAGAACAATGGACATTGCAATTGCAATTACTGGAATAGAGGCCTAAGATCAACAATACTAAGGATAGTTTATTTCCTGGCGCTGCGCAGACGTGATTTTTTATTACTTTGTAGTAGCCGACTTCGTGTCGTCTGTGCCGTTCATGAGTCAGACGCAGCTTAATGCTATCCGCTTAAGTTCAACACCGATGCCATAGATGCGTGGACTTAAACTGACGGCGAACTTGCGCTACCATATGTTAACACATGTTTGGCATTAAGTAATGCAGAATTAGGCGGATTTATATTGCACTGGTCTCGCTTTCTCTCAGGCTTGGTTCGTCAATGCCAGTATAACCACGAGCTGAGTTTAGGTTTCAAGGATTTTATATATGATTGCTATTTTGCTTCTTTTGCAAATAATTCTAATCGAACCTAAGGCAACTTACATGCGGATTCCAATAAAATATTACTTAAATTCTAATGCATCTAAAGAATAGAGGTTGAAGCAGAACAGAAAAAGAAAACAGACTAAAGTTACTCTCACCAACACCAGCTTTCTGTATAGTTATTCGAAGCAAATTACTACCCATGCTTACAAGAAGAAACATAGGCCTGAAGAAGGAAAAGATAAATATTTATTATGGTATTGACACGCAGCAGTATATTAATGAATCAACGTCACCTGCAACAGCAACAATGACTTGAATCTTGAATAGTGACATCACAGAAAAGGTGTGAAATACAGAAAACTCAGATATCGTATTCAGATTATAATATATAATCAGAAGAATACAATATCTGAGAAGAAATGCAATTTTGTCGCCACTTTGTTGTTTTTTTTTTTTTTAATTTTTCTCATATGTATTACCAGAAAACATTTATTTATTGATATTTTAATTATCAGCATGGTGAGTCAGCCGAATCACGCCCGACTGACTTGATATTTTGAGACAATTTTCATTCATATATGTATAAACTAGTACGTTTGTGTGACCAACCGTTCCAAATTGACCAAGACAGTCCCGAATTTAGACAACTTGTCGTGCCGTACAATACGTCGCGAATTTTGTCCCTCTTTTGAAAATTTAGTTGTAATATTTGGAATTTATCACACTGATAAAAATATTGTTTAAATCAAATAAATCGTTGTTTGAATAGGAGCAATATAGCGGGGTTTACATACATAAAGCCAGCCAGATTGACGCCTATAAATGCCATATTTGAGCTAGTTAGGTGGGAAGCTTTTTGTAAATGTGCTTTACAATTTATTAAGTAAATTCTCAAATCGCAATTATTTTGAAATTTTGCACATTTAATAACAACATTTTGACTATTGTATTCTCATGCATATGCATGCAAAAATAGTGGAGACTAGCTTACGTAGACGTTGTTACATAAATTGCACCGCGTTTTTGTATGGTTCTGTTCGTTACACTATATGTTTAATTTTGGTGTTTCACAATAAAATACCATTTTATAAATAGAAGATTAAAAATTGTAACTACTCTTTCCTACATTAGATAGCCCATTACTTATAACCAGGGATGTAAAAGCGTAATTTACCGCGTAAATTACCGAATTAATTACCGTAATTAATGGTAATTTACCGATTTTTAATTAGCGTAATTTACGTCGTAAATTACCGATGGTAATTTACCGTCAATTTAATTTACCGTTGGTAATTTACCGACAATTTTAATTACCGTTGGTAATTTACCGGAATTTATAAATTAATTTCAAAGACCTTCCATCAGTAGACGCATGAATGCGCCCCACCCCTCCTAAGCAGTCGACAAGTGAACTGTTGTTTGCCTGGGAAGTACCTAACAATCCGACTGGTGCGTGGTCGGACTCGTGCGTGACTATGTTATTTAGGTGTAATTTAGCCAATGGAAATGGGTCTATGGGTAAAGTTAATACATCCAATGACAGTCCCATTGCCCGTAAACGTTATATTTTTAAATTCAAGGGAAAATGGTTAATTACGTAAACTCGTCAGTAATGTAGAATCAACTAAAGAAGCGAATGATAATTAATCCAGGTGAGGATAATTTTTGGAAAAAGCACCTCCGCCTGGATTTGAACCAGGACCCCTCCAATTTCCGGTTGACTGCTCTCCCATTTGAGCTACAGAGGTAGTCGAAATTTATAGGTTTTATTTGTCACTTCAGGATTTGCAAGCCGAATTTCGAATTAAACAAACCCGTCGTGACACCTATTGGGGATAGATGGAAGTTTGGTAACTAGGAATCGCTAAATGTTTATTGCTAGAAGCTCATACAGATGAATAAATTCAAGGGAAAATGGTTAATTACGTAAACTCGTCAGTAATGTAGAATCAACTAAAGAAGCGAATGATAATTAATCCAGGTGAGGATAATTTTTGGAAAAAGCACCTCCGCCTGGATTTGAACCAGGACCCCTCCAATTTCCGGTTGACTGCTCTCCCATTTGAGCTACAGAGGTAGTGGAAATTTATAGGTTTTATTTGTCACTTCAGGATTTGCAAGCCGAATTTCGAATTAAACAAACCCGTCGTGACACCTATTGCGGATAGATGGAAGTTTGGTAACTAGGAATCGCTAAATGTTTATTGCTAGAAGCTCATACAGATGAATAAATTCAAGGGAAAATGGTTAATTACGTAAACTCGTCAGTAATGTAGAATCCACTAAAGAAGCGAATGATAATTAATCCAGGTGAGGATAATTTTTGGAAAAAGCACCTCCGCCTGGATTTGAACCAGGACCCCTCCAATTTCCGGTTGACTGCTCTCCCATTTGAGCTACAGAGGTAGTCGAAATTTATAGGTTTTATTTGTCACTTCAGGATTTGCAAGCCGAATTTCGAATTAAACAAACCCGTCGTGACACCTATTGGGGATAGATGGAAGTTTGGTAACTAGGAATCGCTAAATGTTTATTGCTAGAAGCTCATACAGATGAATAAATTCAAGGGAAAATGGTTAATTACGTAAACTCGTCAGTAATGTAGAATCAACTAAAGAAGCGAATGATAATTAATCCAGGTGAGGATAATTTTTGGAAAAAGCACCTCCGCCTGGATTTGAACCAGGACCCCTCCAATTTCCGGTTGACTGCTCTCCCATTTGAGCTACAGAGGTAGTGGAAATTTATAGGTTTTATTTGTCACTTCAGGATTTGCAAGCCGAATTTCGAATTAAACAAACCCGTCGTGACACCTAATCCGACATTACTTCAGAAAATCCAGAACTAATATTTTGTATTAAATGAATAGAGAAGTGGAAAGCCCCTTCGCCAATGGCGACCAATCCAACAAATCCGATAATGCAGCTCTGAAATCAGCAGCCATTTATTATCAGAATTCACTTTTTAATAAATATGCCAGTGTTAGAAATATGACAAATGACAGAAAACCCTCTGTGAACCCGAGAGTTGTTTTGTGAATGTGGACAGAATTAAATTGTCTATTTTCTACTATTATTATTCTGTTTGATTTTCCTGTTTTTGTAGTAGTGCTATAAATAGTATTTCTATGTAGTCTTTGCTTTGGTTTTAGTACTACCAAATCAGGCAAAAGATCAGAGATAGCTATTTATGAACAAAATAATGATTTAAGGTTTTACCAAACATTTTTATTACCATTAGTAGTAATCATAACACAGTGATCTGTTCAATTTAATATTTTGAATTTTTAAGTATTCGGTAATTTAAATCAGCGTAATTTAACATTTTGAATTTTTAATTACCCGGTAATTTAAACAGGCGTAATTTACCATTTTGAATTTTTAATTACCCGGTAATTTAAATCAGCGTAATTTAACATTTTGAATTTTTAATTACCCGGTAATTTAAACTAGCGTAATTTACCATTACGTGGTAATTTAATATTTGAAATTAATAATTTTAATTTCAATGGTAATTTACGAAAAGAATTAATTAACGTAATTTAACATCCCTGCTTATAACTACCGTAAACAATATTCTTATTAAACAAAATTAACAATACGTAAGTAACTGCTAACTTAAATAAAATAAACATTTGTGTACAAAGTATAATTCAGATTTATGCACTTACAAATCACATGAAAAATAAACAATATTCTTAGAAAAGAATAAAATAAAAATAAAATAAAGCTCAAATATTCTCCCACTGCCTTTGTCCTGACAAGTATCTGTTGGCACTCGAATAGTGTAGGCAGAATAATACAAAGTTTCATATTACATGTTACAAATATGCCAATCATCTGGAGAGTTAGTCATGACTAATGACTAAATAAGTTAGTCACGACTAACGTCACTAATGCCCAACACTGAAAATCCAGTGAATGGAATTAGTCTGTGGCGATTATGTAGGTACTAACAAAATTCCAAATCTGAGGCTCCATTATATGGTAGCATCGCCTTAACGCAAAATCGATTTGAAATCTATCATTTTGACCATAGCATGGTGGAAATTATTAATAATAGCCGGTTCATGTGATAAATTCTTCACCTCGCAACTTTAGTATTATTAATAATAACTGGTAATTATATATAACATATTACTCACTATGACCGTAACAGGTATATTAACAACCACGTTATGGCTGTCTAAATAATTGAGCAAAAGTCAGTAGGCCACAAAACCAAAGGCAAAGCGAGAAATGTTGAGAGATGTCGCTGCAGGAAGTATGCCATTCAGGCGATTCCGTGCAGCGGTGGTGATGTATTTCAAACTCAAAATTTAATGAACCTCAGCCACCACAACCTACTATTTTGACAGATCCACTCCTATAATAAACTTTTACTATGAGCGGACCCTGCTGAAGTAACGTGTTTCGTAAATACCACTCTAAAAACCAGCATCAGCAAATACAAACAATACAATCAAACCGTTAACTTTTAGACCGTCTCATGCTTATGTTTACCCTCTGTACAAAATATAGTTTTTAGAAAATCATATTGATTATGATATGACGTTATTCTAAGTTGCAGTCATAGAAAGTATTTATTATTTCGACAAACTATGTTGTTTCTTTAAATTTATACTCCTAATTACTTATTAATAAGAAAAACATCGCTGCGGTAGAAGAACAAGCCCGTGCCTTTTTGGCGAACCTAATTACGTTTTAATTACAATTTTGACAAAAGGCCTAACCTTCGGGATGAACAACTGATTAACTGACTGCCTTTTTTCTTTTGCGTTTTGTTTCTATAGCGCCTCGCAGGATTGAATCGTTAATGGTTCTGGGAAAAGTACTTAAGTTTGGGTCTTAGGTCAAGGCTAGTGCGAAGCACACACACTCACACAGGTACACCATCGGGCATAATATTTTGCACCTCCGTTTGATGGAGATGAAAATTACACATTGTCAAATCCGCACACCCACGCACATTATGATGGATTTATTTTTCCCACCAACGTTACCATAATTGAATATAACCGTGAAGAAACAAAAAGACTTCGCTTGATAGAATGTAATAGCCCACTAGATTATTATTTATGTATGTAGCGGTAGCTCAATCGAAGCCTAGGTGTAATAAATATCATAAAATTAAAGAACTATTGTTTTATGCATGCGTTTTCTACCGTATGTTGAAATACGATAACAATGAAAATCAAACATAAAAGGGTTTATTTTTAATTGTATGTAGGACACACGTTCAAAATGCGCATGCAGAAGCGGTTAGCCGCGCTTGCACAAGCGAAACGGAACGTGTGTACCATGGACTTGCACAAACAAACATGAGTCGTAAGTGAGCTCTACAAGTATCATCATGTCTAGCGATCTGAAGCAGGTCAACCGATAATTATTGGAAGAGTTTATTCCTGCATAGCAAAATCATCCGTATCTTTGGCGAATTAAGTCACCACTATCATGATAGGGCAAAGTAGGATGCAGCATATAAGATCTTATTAAGTAAATATAGATAAATTGATAAAGATGCAGTGGATAAGAAGATAAATGCCTTCAGGACTAATTATACAAGAGAAAAGAAAAAAGGATGCATCTCTCCACTCTGGCGTAGGTACAGATGAAATATATGAGCCTTCACTGTGGTTGTTTGACCTTCTGGGAGATAAAGAGACTCCGAGAAGTTCATAGTCCAACCACTCTTTTACACCAAACATTACGTTACTTCTTTCGAGTTTTCCTCTTGTGGATGAGGCAAAAAGCACCCAATGCCAGCGCATCGTCGTCCAACATAGTCCAAGCAGAAACTGGCGATTGTTAAAGCATACTTGTATCGTGTGGAGTAGAAGGGAAATTTTGCTTGTCAAGTTTGCAGTTACGTGTGTAGCCACCTTTAGATGCATACGTGACATTAACTTAGAGTGCTCCTGATTCTAGTACTGATTTTTTACCTTACCAACCTGTAGGAAATCACGGGTCTACTGAGACGCATGTATCTAACTGCACAAGTTATACACAGTGTGCCCCATAAAGATTACGACAAACTGATAGGGGTTGTAGGGGGCACCAAAACAAGCGTCTTTTTACTTTATCATACGCAGTATGATAAAGTATTGTAATCATGCCAAAAAAAATTTTTGAGATTTTAGCGGAAATATGTCTTTTTGGGTCCCCTGAACATTTATGACCAAGGTACAAAAAAATGTCTGTGTGTGTGTGTGTGTGTGTGTGTGTGTGTGTGTGTGTGTGTGTGTGTGTGTGTGTGTGTGTGTGTGTGTGTGTGTGTGTATGTGTGTGTGTGTGTGTATACCCGTTTTTGTGGAGACGATTCCGGAGAAACTACTAATGGTATCGGGACGAAACTTCATATTTAGAAGTTTTATAACCAAACTTAGAGCTGAAAAGCTTTCTGTTGAAAAGGGTCCAAAGGGACTGGTGGTTTACTCATAGCATTTTTCGAAGATTTTGCCTATGAGCCGCTATTTGTGTAATGTCGTCAAAATAGTTAAATAATAAATTAAAGGAGAGGAAATTTTCCATAATTTATGTAGATGACATTTTTTGGTAGAATTTATAGTTTAGCCGCATGAGCAAATTCTATTTCATCGAGATCGGGCGTACTGCTTTAAAACTAGTAGCCAGGATATGTCAGATTATTTTGATTCTAATGACAGTAGCTAGTGTCAAACGCTAATGTCTTGAAAATGCTACTGTCAATATAGGCTGCGTTCGGATATTGAACACCGTTACACTTTTTACACCCAATAACACGTAAGTGTCATTTTGACGGTGTACCCGGTGTCAACTTGGGTGTCAACGGAGTACAATATCCGAACGCAGCTTCAATGGAGATATCTGTCTAGTTCTACTAGTTTTATTTTAATGCAGACATAGCCGATCTCGATCAAATAGAATCTCATGCAGCTAAACTATTAATTTTATACATAGTATGATAAAGTCATGTGCCTGGCCACATCAGATTTTTACTTTATCATACGCAGTATGTAAAGTATTGTAATCATGCCAAAAAAAATTTTTGAGATTTTAGCGGAAATATGTCTTTTTGGGTCCCCTGAACATTTTTGACTAAGGTACAAAGAAATGTCTGTGTGTGTGTGTGTGTGTGTATGTGTGTGTGTACCCGTTTTTTGTGGCGGCGATTCCGGAGAAACTACTAAAGGTATCGGGATGAAACTTCATATTAAGAAGTTTCATAACCAAACTTAGAGCTGAAAAGCTTTCTGTTGAAGAGGGTCCAAAGGAACTGGAGGTTTAGTCTTAGCATTTTTGCAAGATTTTGCAAATAAGCCGCCATTTCTGGAATTTCGTGGAAATAGTTAAATAATAAATTAAAGATGAGGAAATTCTGAATAATTTATCACTATGACATTTTTTGGTACAATCAATAGTTTAGTTGCAGGAGCAAATTCTATTTCTACGAGATCGGTCGTACTGCATGAAAACTAGTAGCCAGGATTTGTCAGATTTTTTTATTTTAATGACAGTCGGTCGTCTTGGTATCAAACGCTAATGTTTTGACAATAACTTCTGTCAACATAAGCTGCGTTCGCATATTACATTACACCTTTTACACCCAATAACACGTAAGTGTCATTTGGACGGTGTACCCGGTGTCAACGGAGTACAATATCCGAACGCAGCTTTAATCGACAGATCTGTCTATTCTAGTAGTTTCATTTTAATGCAGACATGGCCGATCTCGATCAAATAGAGTCTCATGCAGCTAAACTATTAATTTTATATATATAGTATGATAAAGTCATGTGCCTGGCCACATCAGATTTTTTTTGGTGGAATGGCATATATTTCCGTATAGTTTTTGCAACATTTTCATCTAGTATACTAACATATTGCAACCGTAATTCTTACAGTTTTTGAGTTATTGCTCCTTTATTTATCTAAGCTACAGCATCTTAACAATTAAATAATTTCTGAATAACTAGTTATTTGTTTGAAGTGATGCATGATTAAATTCTGAAGACATAATCATCGAATCCAACAAGGCGTGCAGGAACATAGTGATATTCACTGACAGTAAGCAATCCATCCTTGCTCTAGAAAGGTGTCATTTTACCTCAGGGCTAACATTGGAATGTCACAAGTCAGTAGTAGAGTCGCAGTGCCGCCGGGCACACGGCTATTCCCACCTCAACCTTTCATCCTGCCTTCCGACACCGCCGTCAGGGACATGGCGAGCGACATCGCTCACAGCGAATTCCTTCACTGGTGGGATAACACACCAGGCTGTTTGCTGGCCAAGGAGAATCTCTCTCCATTAAAGAAGCCGGGAAATACACGTAGCTCCCCAGAAGCAAGCTTCATATTATGACGGAGCTCCTTACTGGGCACTGCAGACAACGAAAGCTTAATTTGGTTTTATTAGAATCTCCCAGACTGACGAGACTGCAAGATACATCCTGTGCGACTGCCCCGGCCTAGAAAACCAGGGGGTAAGTGCTCTTGGGAAACCCTGGTCAACCATGGACAGAATCAGGAATGCTCCTCTACCATGTCTCGTTGCCTTTGTCCATGGCTCGGACTGGATTACGAGACCAGACTGAGCAGGGGAGGTCTGCACAAGGAGGCTACTGAGGCTTAGGTGCTATGGGTCGTTTACCCAGCCTCCTACACCAGCCATCAAACTATGTAAAAATAATGTTGTTAATTATGTTATAACAATAATTAATTGGTGTATAGTTTCATTTTATTCAAAAACGCACTCGCTGGTATCCACCTCTCATTTCGCGTCTATGCGTGTCGACGAGCCCGCGCATTTTTTGTTTTCACGTACGTGTAAACTGGCTTGTAGACCCCATTGTGCTTAAAACATTTTAGCGTCTTGTAAGATTGACTAGTTTCTCCATGTTTACCTTCAAAATTATCGGTGCCTTGATTTATAAACTTGATACGTGACATTTGCTGTGAGTGATATTCCCGTTGACTTTTCATCTGTTTTCCTTGACATATTTTGTAATTGATGTTCATTTTGCTGGACTGCTTGCGTTTTAAAGTCGCTTTGGGCTTGATTTTCTGTAATATTGTTATTAAACAATAATGACCCTTCGTAGTCATCACCACGAATAATTTATGTGATCTGAGCGTCCCGCCTTGGAGTATGGAAATAGCCTATATGTCTGTATTTTTTTATTCCTTGGAAAATTTTCATGTATATACTATGATAGTGCAACCGTAATCCTTATAGTTTTTGAGTTATTGCTTCTTTATTAGTCTAAGCTACAGCATCTTATAAATCAAATAATTCCTGAAGGACTAGAAATGTGTTTGAAATGATGCATGATTATATTCTATTTAGCACATTAATTTCAAGACATAGATTACTAGGTTTGAATACAGTGTGTTTATATTATTTGCTCCTTGCAAAACCCTGTGCACGGTAAAATGTTTGTAAACCGTTGTTGGAATAGACCTATTATTTGGGTAAAAAAAAATTACTCAAAACAAATATTATTTGAGTCAAACATTCCTTGTAACAAATAAATGTTTTGCCTCTATTCAAACAAAGATTTATTTGAGCTAAACAAAAATTTCTATGTGTGTAATATAAAAGCCACTATTTTGGAGATAAATGCATTTTTATGCCGATTTATTGTCTTTTTACATGGATACTTTAATCTGAAACATTTCTTCAAATTGTGCTTGTATCAACACGTGCCAGCGTTTGAATATAATCGATGTAAAAAAAGTAATTATTTTCAAAACTGTTTTTTTTTGTTGTATAGTATACTGGTAGTTTTTGTACGTAAAAATATCTACATTCCATAAATGGAACGAAATACAGGCTATACCATTACCAAAATCTAAATTCTTGGAATCGATTTTGTTTTATAGAGGTAGTCCGATAATATGAAGACGCTGTATGCAATATGGTTTTCCTGAGTCTTCTGAGAAATTGATAGAATCTTACATTCTAAATATAATTTGATCATAAATTAATTCGAACAAATGCGCAGTAGTTGAGATATTATTTGTTTCTTAATATTATGTTGTTAGACTAGGATGATATCAGCAATTTCTCGGCGTTGGGTCTAAAATTCGGTTTACCTATTAACAATAAAAACATAAACACTAAAAGATTGTTGATGGAGTTGGAAAATATTATATCATCATACCCTACTAACAAAAAAGATGTATTGACAGCAAAAGCAACAAATATTGTCACTAATTACCTTTGTTACAATTGTAGTACTGGGTGGCGACATCTCTACTTGAGTAATCTACAACGAAAAACTGCAACATTGCTCAGAAATAACCTCTCCCTACTGATTACTAAAGCTGATAAAGGTTCGACCACTGTAATAATGGACAAAAGCATTCATTTAAAGAAACCGAAAAATTAACGATACCAGTATTTATAAAGTATGTAGCAAGGATCCTACAAACATCATTCAAACAATGGTTACCTACAACTCCATCCTTTCCAAAGCTTATTTCCTCCCCAAAATCCATAAATGTCCCTTTAAGACCAATTATTTTAGACACCATATAACTTATCGTCATTCATAGCCAAGAATCTAACAGTTGTTTTTGGTTCAAAATCATCGTACAATGATAAAAACACTTTTGAATTTACAAATGAACTTAGAGGTATAATCTTACCAGAAAAATATATCATTGTCTCGTTAGACGTGATCAGTTTATTTACTAACATACCGTTAATTTTAGTTCTGGATATCATAAGGGAGAGATGGACATATATATATATATATACAGTGCTTCCCAAAGGTAACGGATAAATTCTATAAAATCTTAAATAAAAATATTTGAGAAAAATGCTCCGACACGTCGATTTTTACTTTTAACTTACTATCCTAATATACACTTTTCAGCCCCCCACCCCTTCACCCCTAAGGGGTGGTAACCACAACTTTAAAAATTCAAATAGCAAAGTACCCCTTGCGATACCTCAATTGATAGACTTTTTTAATCTGAATACAAAGAAAAAAAATTATCGAAATCGGTTGATAAATAACCGCGATATTTATCTAAATTTATTTATACACGAAATTGAGGAATAACAAAATTTAATTAACTAATCCTTAATTAACTGTCAAAATGCTGCGCGTTAACGACGAGACAATGCCCTAATCTATCCCCAAACGCTTGTTGAACATTTTCTCACATTTTATTTCGAGTTTTCGAACATTCCTGGAGTCATTAAGTGAATTACTGCAGGAATTCTTTCCTTTAACGCCTCAATATTTACAGGTCTATTAAAATAAACTTTACTTTTTAAACAGCCCCAAAGAAAATAATCTAGTGGGGTTAAATCTGGCGATCTTGCTGGCCATTCAATAAGCCTTCATCTACCAATCCATTAGGAAATTTGAAAATATTTGGATTAGGAAATACTTGATCGAGGTATTCTCGAACTTGTCGCGCATAATGTGGAGGCGCACCGTCTTGCTGTAACCAAATTCTGTCCTTGTGTCTATCAGGATCTTCTGCGTTGGGAAACAACACCGCTAAAGTAGGTAGTAGTTCATTTCGTGGAAAGTTCAGATAACGTTCACCATTCAGTGTTCCGTCGAAAAATTTGGTCCAATAATTCTAGAACTCACCACACCAGCCCACACATTAAGGTTTTGAGGATATTGTGTGTTCGCTTCCACCATCCAATGCGGATTTTGACGAGCCCAGTAACGGCAATTTTGTTTATTGGCAAAATGTTGCATCGACAGAAAAAAACGATGTTTCTAATTAAGCAAGGATTTTCATTAGAGAGTTCCATCATTTTCTCACAAAACTGCACTCGTCGATCAAAGTCATCATCGGACAATTTTTGTACCAAGTGCACTTCATACGGGTGAAATTTGTGTTTTCGAAATAATCTGGACACTGTGCTTTTTGACGCACTAACTTGTGAAGCGACCTCCGCAAGGGTTGAATGATTTTCTTGCATCATTAAAATAGCATCCAATTGTCGGTTTTCAATTAAGGCCAATGGACGTCCTGCCTTAGGCTTATCCCGTACATGACCGAGATGGCGAAATTTGTTTTCGATTCGACTTACTGTAGATTCCGATATTGGCGGACGGTCCGGGTGCGTTTCATTGAACAAAACACGAACTTCGTCATGCGTCCGGCTTCTATCACCAAACCCAATCATTAAAACTTCGATTCTTTCGGTTTCTGTAAATCTCATTTTGCTACTATTTCTTTAATAACGAAAAATCTGAATTGTGTTTGACATAAGTAAAAACAAGTTGCAATTGTTTGAACGATATTGCTATGCCCGCTTCAACAGCGCTTACTCGAATATTGACGTTCTTCTTTGAATACATTTTGGTAAATATCGCGGTTATTTATCAACTGATTTTGATAATCTTTTTTTCGTTGTATTCAGAATAAAAAAATCTATCAATTGAGGTATTGCAAGGGGTACTTTGCTATTTGAATTTTTAAAGTTGGGGTTGCAATATTTTTATTTAAGGTGTTATTGAATTTATCCGTTACTTTTGGGAAGCACTGTATATCGGAATGTTGGGAAATAGACCAAAAACTGATACTGGAAACACTTTCAACTATCTTTGATAATACCACGTTCACTTTTGATGGGATAACACACCAACAAATTTTCGGTACACCACTCGGTACACACCTATTTCTCCCATTTTGGCTCAAATAGTGATGGATTACCTATTGGACAACGTTATTCCTAAGTTACCTTTTCAAGTGCCATTCATTAAAAAATACGTCGATCACATTATCGAACTTGAAAATTCGGGTGGTTTCGTGCTGTTTTTTATTTTTTTGATACTAAGGTGATTAGGGGACATGATAACGGGATAATGTTCGATTGGTACAATAAACGCATAAAATGCAACACAAAATCAACACTGTTCTAGCTATGAAGCACAGAATTGTTAATATTTGCGAAACATTATTTGTAAAGTATAACTTAATTAAATTAAAAACCATTTTTCTATAAAAGAATTATCCTGAAAAAATTCTAAAGAAACTCTTATTTTCCGCAACTACTACTAATGAAAATGTCACAACTCTGAGTACTGGTACCTCAGATGATACTGAGAACCCGACGTTGAAGACGTTGACATATGTACCTGAATTAATAAAAGTTTATTCAAATAAACTTACAACAAATAATCTAAAAATAGCAGAACATTACCCCTTCAGTATAAATAGGCTGTTTAGCAGAATAAGATAATAAGAACGTTATTTACAATATACCGTGTAAGGATTGTGCCGGTAGGTAAGTACATTGGCCAGACCTGTCAATTATTGAAAAAGCAAATCAGTTCACATAAGAGCGACGTAAAGACGGGTAAGGGCAATTGTGCTCTTGCACAGCATAGTCTTAGTATGGACCATGTATTTGACTTTAACAACGCTTCTGTTTTGGATTCAGAAGTCACTTACTATGGTAGATTGTTTTTGGAAATGGTCCACATTAATAACACTCCTAACACAGTCAACTTCAAAACGGACACGAATCACCTTAGTACCATCTACTCTGACATTTTCAACATCGCTCACAGCAAATCTAATCAATCAATCACGAGATCCCGACAGCAATTTTGAAATTCAAACTTTAGTACTTTTAGTACAGATAGAGGCCGTTGCAGTCTTGTCGTTTCCTTTGTATTAAAAACTTGTTTTCATATAATCGTTCGCATAGTATGTCACGAACACTGCGTTGTTCCGCATGTGATAGAAAATGTTAATGTCTACTGTAGCCGACTTAACTAACTACGTAAGTAGGTTTAGTGTTTATTCATTGTACCTGATTTTATCTTAAATTGTAGTGCTTGATTGCCTGATGATGAAACAATAGAGGTTTCGAAATATTGCAATCAAAAATTGTGTTTTTTTTTGCTTATCCTGGATCTTACTCCTGAATAATAAGTTTACGTTAACTAGTTCTAAAAGAAGTAACTTCTTGAGAGAAACTCCGTGATACAAACCAAAATTAGCCACTGTATTTTTGAGTTATAAACAAAACTTAGATTATAAATTAAAATGACTGTACCTACGAACATTAGGAACACGACGTTACTGACGTAAAATTTTAAAATGTAAAAAATGTTTTAAAATAACCTAAAAAAATTAAAAGATTCTATTTTATACGTTACCGACAAAACCCGTTTCCAGGCCGAACCAGTTTGTCCTAGGCCAAACTAGTTCGACCGAAGCGCGTTTGGCACAACTGGTTTAACTTAGGCCAAACTTTTTTCATACTTAGTACACATTATATTCATTTATATAAAAATATACATTCGTGGCATAAATTTAATATAAATTTTAATTCCATCGAAAAAAACTAGTTGACATATTGAGGCACATGCGCAACATGTTTTGTATGGCATAGTCTTGTAGTAGGTTACTTTTAATTCCTGATTCCAATATTTTAGTTTCAGTTCTGTGCCGCTTCACAGATTCACCCTGATAGATTTTTTTTGAGAACTGGTGCCAATTAGACCAAACCTTATTAGTACCCAAAACACCCGTTATCGTACTTTCAATGCCTGACCACCCAAAAATAGTTTTACAACGATGCCAGGACTATTCGATTTTGTTTGAGTACGTACTATCGTCGACTTTCTGTTAAGGCTAAATCCTTATGTAAACTCATTGCAATTATTGTACATCACATAGCCCTCTGCTATAAAAGTAGTTCTTAAGAATGATAGTTTCAGACCACAATAAATCTCTGGAACAATTACCGTTCTGCTTGGACGACCTTGATAAGCTCAATTGTTACGGAAAGTAATTTGTCAGAAAGGATTACATGTAATGCGATAATTGTCTTTGTGAAAAGAAAACCTTGTACACTTTTATATAGCCTATATCGTTCCGCGACCCGAATATTTTAAGGGGTGCTAGCATCACATTTTATGAATAAAAAGCCAATAAGTAAATGTAGTGTTTGAGGGGTTGAGTAAATAATACGTCCGGGAAAACTTTCAACACCGTTTATTCCAACTGCACACGTTATATATCAATACCTGAATGACGACTCGTCGTGCTCGTACAGTCTCCCAAAAGGTTTTTTTGTGACAAACTGGTGTACATGCACAAAGCGCGCGAACACATTATATTTAAATACATCACATATATCCTCCCCCTTAAAACTAAAAATACAAAAAATAACACATAACAATCTACGTACATTTGCGAAATCGACTATCATTAAACATTTATAAATATAATCAATCAATTACTATTATCAACTACATTTCCATATCGCATTGGTTTACGTATAACTCGTTTCGGTCTGTGATTAATCAAATTATCATCATAAGAACCAGTTTCCGAATTATCCAGATGTTCATCATAACTGGGTTCAAATACACCCTCATTAATATTCGGTTGATCTGGATTATTCGAAATCACAATTGTGTTCTTATTATGTGTCGAACTTACAGGTACAACTAATGGTTGCATTCGCTTTTTAATTTGGTTCGCATGACGCTTCCAACTAGCATTAAGATACGGAATTTTTACAATATATGTACATTTTCCGATTTTTAGCTCAATAACGCCTTTAATAAAAATTACTTTATTTGTATTCCTATAATCCCTAACGTATACATGTTCATTAATTTCGAAATCTCTTATTTTCCCTCCGTAAAATTGTTTTTGCTTTGCTTGCGCTCTTATTACAGTTTCTTCTACATTACTTTTAATCTGTGGAGTTAATAAAACATCAAATTTAGTTCTTAGGGCACGCCCAAACATCAAATAAGAAGGACTGACACCTGTTGTGCTATGTGGAGCATTTCTGTATGTGAATAAAAAGTTAGCTAGAGTTCTATTTACATCAACTTTATCACTATTATAAAGGGATTTCTTCAAATTAAGCTTAACAGTCTTTACACAGTTCTCAGCAGCTCCATTTGAAGCTGGATGATACGGTGGACTGGTTAAAAATTGGATTTTGTTTAACTTTAAAAATGTTGTGTATTCTTCAGATGTAAAATAAGTTGCATTATCACTAACAATTAGATGTGGCAAACCAAATCTAGCAATTACATTTCTTAACGCTATAATTACATTTTTAGTGCTAGTGCTAGACATGGGGAAAACTTCAAGCCATTTTGTATGAGCATCCATAACAATTAAAAAATATTATCCTAAAAACGGTCCTAAAAAATCTATATGCAACCTTGACCAAGGTTCATTTGGCCACTTCCAATTATTTAAAGGAATTTTTGGTGCTCTTTGATTATATGCTGCACAAGCCTCGCAATTACTGCGTAAATTTTCAATATCGGTGTGTAAACCCGGCCACCAAAAATATGTTCTGGCAACATTTTTCATTTTAACAATGCCTAAGTGTGAGGAATGTAATTCATCTAACAGTTCTTTACGTAATACGTCGGGTACTACTATTCTGTGATTCCAAAAAATACAATTATTATTTATTTCAAATTCATGCCTTTTATTAAAGTAAGGTTTTAAATCTTCATCGTTACAATGCTTAGGCCAACCATTATTTATATATTCCTTTAATTTAATAAATGTTTCACTTTTTTCAGTTTCCGCCACCATTTTTTCAAAATTTATGGAAAAATCTTCCGACTTACTAAAGAAAAAACAACAATCAATTTCACTTTCTTCTGAAACATTTGGTACATCATTAATTGGCAATCTCGATAAACTATCTGTATTATTTCTCTCAGATTTAACATATTCAATTTTATATTGATACCCTGACAAAATTATTGCCCACCTACGTAATCTATTTGCTGAGCAATGAGGAATTGCTTTCTCAGGATTAAAAATAGTTACCAATGGTCGATGATCGGTAATTAGCGAAAACTGACGACCATACACATATTGATTAAATTTAGTTACGCCAAAAATTATGGCTAAAGCCTCTTTTTCAATTTGTGAAAAATTACATTCGTTTGGGGCTAATGTTCTGGATGCGTAGGCAATCGGCTTTTCTACCCCAGATGGAAATTTATGACTAAGTACGGCACCTACACCGTAAGAACTGGCATCAACAGTTAGTCGTAACTCCAAAGAAGGGTTAAAGTGTACAAGTACTTGTGACGAAATTAATAACGACTTAATTTGTTGAAATGCAGTATCACATTTTTCTGACCACTGCCAAACTTTATCCTTCTTCAATAATTCATATAATGGATGTAGCACTGTTGATAAATTTTTAATATATTTCCCGTAATAGTTTATCATTCCCAAAAATGACTTCAACTGAGTAACATTACTTGGTGTGGGAGCCTTTTCAATTGCTGCCACCTTTGCTTTACTAGTCTTAAGACCTTCCTTGTCAATAATATAACCCAAATATTCTACCTGGTCTTGAAAAAAACTACACTTATCTTTGCTCACTTTTAAGCCAGCTTCTCTCAAAATATTTAACACACTAAGCAATCTATCAAAATGTTCTTGAACATTTTTACCAGTGATCAAAATGTCATCAATAAACACACATACTCCGTCTAAAGCATCCAATAGTGAATCCATAATCTTTTGAAATTTAGCTGGGGCTGAAGCAATACCGAATGCTAATCTATTGTATTGAAACAAACCCTTATGAGTGTTAATAGTCAACAGTTTACGAGATTTTTCATCTAAGCAGATTTGTTGATACGCTTGAGACAGATCAAGCTTTGTAAATTGAACTCCGCCTTGCAATTTATAAAAGAGATCCTCAATTCGAGGTAGGGGATACTTATCAATTTTAATGGCTGGGTTGACCGTGATCTTGTAATCTCCACATAGCCGAACAGAGCCGTTCCTCTTGAATACTGGCACCACAGGCGTTGCCCACTCACAGAAATCCACAGGTGTGATAATACCTAAAGACACAAGACGATTAATTTCATTTTCAACTTGCTGTTTAATAGCAAAGGGAATTTGCCTAGCTTTGCAAAACTTAGGAGTGGTTGATTCATCTTTTAACTGAATCGTAGCTAAACCTTTCGTAAATTTTCCCAAATCATCTGACAATACGTCCTTATATTTATGAAAAACTTCACCTAATTTATCATCTTTGATATAATTTAAAGGCAAAAAACTAAAATTGAATGCTCTCAAAAAATCTCTCCCAACTATTGGTGGACCTCCATTAGCAATAACGTAAAAATCTAAATGTCTAATAATATTCTTAAAATAAACTTCAACTCTAAAAAATCCTAAAGGACAAACTGCTTTTCCATCATAAGCCATAAAACGCTTATTTGTTTTAACTAAAATTAAATTCAAAAACTTTTCCTTATACAATTGCTCCGATATGCAACTAACTCCAGAACCCGTATCAATTTGAAAATCAACTAAAACTTTATTCAATTTTAATGAAACTAAAAAAGATTTCATATCCGAGTTTTTCTGGTGCAGAGAATATAAAGATAACTCTTCCTTCGTGTCCAAATAATTTTGCCTATTCCCCTTAAATTTAAAATTATTCTGGTTGCAAACAACCGAAATATGGCCTCTTTTATTACATTTGTTACAAATACTATATTTATGGAAACACTTATCTTGGGTATGGTTGTTTTTTCCACACACGCTGCATCCACGCCCGGCTCGACCAACAGCGCGATCATCCTTGCCTCGCTTAGCGCCCTCTGGACCTGTCTTCCCTCGGAAATTGTCGTAATTCCTCGCTGAGGATGTTGGTCGATGACGTATGTGGTGAACCATTTCCGTCTTCACGACGGCTTGCCTGCTTGTCGTGGAAAATTTTCTTTGCGCCGCCATTTTGTTTTCAGCAATCGACATTACCTCGTCCAAAGTTGTCGATTTCTTTTCTTCAAGCATTTTCTCCAAAATTGGCCCTTGCTCGTATCCCACAATGAACTTGTCTCGTAGTACGATTTTGAGCTCTTCCCCAAATTCACATGGCACTGCCAAACTTCGCAAATGCGCCGCCCATTCCTTCGGTGACTGTGATTCACATTTCTTTGCTTCATAAAATTTCAGCCGTGCGGCAAAAATGGAGTGCTGCGAAGCAAAATGCACGTCGAAGATGCTTAATAACGCGTCGTAGGGCTTGTCTTCGGGCTTTTCGGGGCTGCACAAATTAAATATCAACTTGTAGGCTTCTTCATCCAACATATTTAATACTGTAGCTTTCTTCACGTCTTCTTCTTCAATTGAATTAGCCTTGAAGTAGCTGTAAAGCCGTGCTTTATATATGGGCCATTCACTATGCCCTAACTGGAACTCGCGTAATTGCCCAAATACGCGGTATTTATTTGCGTCCCCCATTATCACTAACTTGATAATTTTTACCTCGTCGCCATATGTAGTATTTGAGGGGTTGAGTAAATAATACGTCCGGGAAAACTTTCAACACCGTTTATTCCAACTGCACACGTTATATATCAATACCTGAATGACGACTCGTCGTGCTCGTACAGTCTCCCAAAAGGTTTTTTTTGTGACAAACTGGTGTACATGCACAAAGCGCGCGAACACATTATATTTAAATACATCACAGTAAACAACATTATTCCGTGGTGTAACCTTGCAAATGCCAAACTGTTCAAATTAAAGAGTAATTTTTCCAAAACTAGTGTTATTGAAAACTGATTTAAAATGTACTGTAGTGAATAGTTACTACGATTCCTCTTAAAACTGAAAAAAAAAATGATATCATTGCAATTGTGATGACATTTTACGAACGACAATTTATTACAAAACTAAAACGAATAACACATAGGTACACACGCTAAAATCTCAATTTTTTTTTCGGCACGATTACAATACTTTGTCATACTACGTACGATAAAAAATACCGATTTTAACAATTCTTTTAAGATGTAATGGAACCTCCTATAAGTTGTGTATAAACTAATTGTAACTTCAAACATTACTCTAGGAACAATATGGATTAGTTTTTAATACGGCAGGCTCATTACGCAATGCAACACTTTTCGGGTCATCGCTTCCATCCCAAATGGCTCCAACGGGAAATGAAAGTTGGCCAACAAACAAAATCCCTTAACAAAATCTTTTTGATTTTTTTTATTTTATTTTTAAGAATGAGAATTTTACGCTATCAGATTATTGTGATTGTTTGTGGTATAGCTATGTCAGTAGTGGTGGGTTTTCTGTAGATGCCGTAGTTAAGGTTATTATTAAATGTAGTGACCGAAAATAAATGTCAAGCATGTTAAGAATGTGTGAGATATCTTTAAGTTAAAGATTTCGAATAATTAGTGTGAAAAGCCTTCCAGCTCTTGGTTTGTTCTGGGAACATAAACTACTAAATATGTCATGCACGTATCTCCCCTAGAATTTTATTGAGTTGCTAGGTTGTGTCTTGTGTCCTAGTTGGTCTACATAGAAGGACGAAAAAGGGCTAATCAACGGGTTACCACATAATAAATCTGTCGCTATACACCACTCTTCTTGCCCGTGAAAGGCGATAGTTAAAAATCCTTCCCTGATCAGGGTGTATCAGCTGATGGTAAAGTTATCGTCTTTTGCCAACCAAACTCATCCAAAAGGAGAATTAACAAACACTCGACTATCGCTATTACCACCAAATGCACCAACATCAATCATGATATATTTACAATTGGAGTCTACAACTGCCATTAGCACAAGAGAGAAGCCGCCTTTATAATAAAAAAACTTTGATTCTTTCGAAGAAAATCCAATTAAATTTCTTTCCATTTTTCAAAATCATGACTGTAAATAAAAACCAAGGCAAACGACTTTGCCGCATGCAGTGCTGTATCGGGTGGAATACCCATTGAACGGATGATAACGTAGCGTCATTTGACGACGCAGCAGTACGTAGTGCAGCATGCAGCGCCGTAGTCGGTGCAATCTTCGCTTTACTGCGGTACTTTGGTGGACACTTGATGGTAGACCTCCATTGTAAATTGTCTCTCAAATTTTGATGTAAAGGACATTTACTTCCTCCATTACAGAAAAATAGAGTAGGGAATTAGTTAGGGATATATTTCTGAGGTAATAACTAACATATTTGTTTGTATGCCAGCTAGAATACATTATTAATATTCATCCACACATAGCAAACTATTTCTAATTTAGTTACCGTACTCCGTACTATTTCCAAAAGTACGATTATTACAATAGCTTAACATATTACTGATTGTGCCCTGCAATTAAGTAATTAAGCAAGTGATGCAACTGTTCAACGATACGATCGCGATCGTTTACTTCCCATTTCCAGAAGTCCTCATTTGCATGTACACCGTGCTTAATTGAATGTAAAGACGTACACTTTTATGCAATTAACTTTCACGATACGCCCACCCAAAAACGCCGACCTACATAACATTTTTGTTGCCCCACCGATCTGCGACATTATTGGCATTGGAATTATTCAAATCGATCGGTAGACTGTAATATTACTACTATTGTGCATACACGTATTACGACCCTATTAGCATCCAATGAATGAATATAATGGAATATACCTTTTGTCTTAATGTTGTATGCGCATAATGGGCGAATGTGGCCAAGCGTGCAAATAATAAGTCGACGATTGTTACTGTTGGAATTACGCAATAAAACTTATAGTTTCACTTAACACTGCTAGTTTTTTTTACAATTTTGCACTAAAGGGAATAAACGTGATATATGCTAGAACATCTGACAATTAGCTGGCAATGGATTTTCTTATTGTACTCGACAACTATGCTTTTGACAAGCTATATACTACTTTCGTGCCTTTTTGATTGTGAAATCATAAAAATCCTCATCATAATATCGAACTAATGAATAGCACCAGGGGCGTAGCTACGGGGAGCAGTGGGAGCAAACTGCTCCAGGCGCACGAATATAGGGGGCGTAACATTGGAAGGGCAATAATAGTTATTTATGTACCAAGGGCATTAGACGGATGTGTATGCCCCGAGGGCGACAGTTTAAAAAGCGCGAAGCTTTTTAAGTCGCCCAAGGGTATAAACATCAAGTAATGCCCGAGGTACATACAAAATTTTATGTCCTACAATGGTTTTGTTCCTCCGTTTGAATAATATTACTAAATATTTTGACGTTATCAAGTGACGGCGTATCTACGGAGTTGAATAACCAAACAAACAATTCGGAGTTGAGTGACAATACAGACAATTAATTGTCAAACTTATAACCTTAATCGCCAATAATTGACATTGATGAGTGACAATACAGACAATTAGTTGTCAAACTTATAACCTTAATCGCCAATTGATATTGACGATTTAAAATTTACAATTTGAATGACAAATATTTGCTATATTTGACATATAACCATGGCAATCCTTTATGCCCTAGGGCGCATAAAGAATTTTTTTCGGCCCTAGGGCGCGAAAAGTGGCTGTTTTCGTCCCGGTAACTAAGATGTAAAATGTCAGTTTATGATCATATAGGACATAAAAAAAACTTTTGTGTAAAAAATTCTATTGGTAAGATCTTCTAAATAAAACTCGAAGGGCCTTGTGATCTTGACTTAATTATCATAATTTTGATTTATAGATCGGTACGTTGCATTTATACATATACAGGTGTTTCTTAATAACATGCTAATATTTAAGGAGGTCATTCTTGGGTCCATTTTCAGCGAAAAAAATTCCTATAAACATATGCCCTAAAGGTCTTAACTTTTGAACTACAGAGGCTAAGAAGATTGTGATCAAAACTACTACTGTGGACAAAGTAGTTATAAAAATGTCTAATCACCAGCTCTCCACCGGTGAATTGTCGGTCCTAGGATTGAACTTTGCAATCGCACCGATAAGAATACCTAAGGAGGAAATTATTACGGAAGTAGAAGCCGCATTGTACAAAATTCCAGGTGTACAAGCAGAGGACATTCGTCAAGAGGTTTCCAGGATAATTAGGAAAGCTACCCCGCCGAAGATCAATATTACCAAAGAAAAGAAGTACTCTCTGAAAACCATCAAGGACAACAAGGATATCACAGTACTACCAGCGGACAAATGGAACGCTAACGGTGATATTGAACAAGGAGGACTACAACAGGAAGATGAACGATCTATTGGACCCGAATATGTACCGTAAACATTCCAAGGACCCAACAGATAAGATAGGGAGACGAGTGAAGGAATTGGTTAAATCATCATCGATTCCCGTACAGGAACAAAGAAGCCCTTTTGTTCAAGCTCCTAGGGCACCTAGGATCTACGGTTTGCCAAAGATCCACAAGAACAACGTACCTTTGAGACCAATCGTTAGCGCAATAGGCTCCCCAACCTATTTGTTGGCAAAGTACTTGTCGAAAACCATCCAACCGTTTATAGGAGAAACTACATCTTTTGTCAAGATCTCTGAACATTTTATTCAGATGTTGAAGGAAGTTGTCATTGACCCTCAGGATATACTCGTAAGTTTCGACGTAACATCACTCTTTACGTGTGTTCCGGTTAAGGAGGCAGTCGAAGGCCTTCGGACAACACTTGTCCCCCTAGATCCACCAACCGATGCACCGGATCTTGTAGAGTATTGTCTCTCGACCACATACTTCAAGGGGGCGGGAGCGATCTATGAGCAGGTAGAGGGTGCAGCCATGGGATCACCTCAGTCACCGGTAATCGCCAATTTCTTCATGGAATTGTTTGAAGAAAAAGTCATTAGGTCAAGTCCTTTCAAACCCAAGCACTGGGTCAGATATGTCGACGATACCTATGTAGTAGTTACGAAATGGTCCACCCTATCCATAATTTGATGTGGAGAAATGAAACGTCTGGTAATATGGAATTGTGTTTCTTTATTGAAACTATTGCATGACTATCGATTTCGATATGTAAAATATCATCATCTGGTCACACTACGGTAAAACAAACAAATAGAACACATAAGTTGAAACAAACAACCTCAATAAAATAATATAACTTACCGTCACTCGGAATCAAAATAAGAACATCAAGATAATCTCTAAAGTTGAGTACTTCATACAAATAATCATGGGTAAACAGTATAATGTTGATAGAGTATCGGCGGTAGGATCTCAATTTGGCAATTCGCAATGCATGAAATGAGCTTCAAGAGATTGAGGTTATGTCACCTTGTCTCATAAATAATACTAAAAAAGCGGAAAATATGTGGTAATTACAAACGTAGCATTAATACAACTTATAATATCTTACGTCTAAATATCCCTGTTTGTAGTATAATGTCGATGGGATTAGATAATATAATTTAAAAATATTAAGTATGAGTAGATAATAAAGGAGAGAGCTGGAGCCACCACATCCACCACATTTACATAGGAAGCTATCCCCTCCACTTTTCCGCACGAAGACGACCGAGGTCAAGCCAACCGATCTGCCGAGCACGGCCGAACGCAGTAGTTCGGTCGTTCACCGATAGATGGCGCGTGAGCTCGCTCAGTACACGTAGTTCGGGAACTTCACCAATAGATGGCGCTACAAAATTTAAATTTACTAAAAATTTCAAATTTTCGCGTCAACCCCAGGTCCGCCAACCCGACGTACCAACCCCACGCGCTAAAACGGCATGTCGACCGACCGCCATATTTTAAACGACTCCATCTTCTTGAACACATTTATTTAATATATTAAATTGTAGCGTCATCTACCGACCAATTACCGAACTACATACTGGGGTTGTGAACCATGCTGAAATAATAGTTCGGCACTTCACCAATGAGGTTGTGAACCATGCTGAAATAATAGTTCAGCACTTCACCAATAGATGGCAGCCGGTTAATTTAAGATGCGAATTTAAAATGATAATCATTTATGCAAATAATTGCACGTAAATTAAGAGTGGTTATTTAAAATTTTAGATGCATACAGACCCCGAATAAATTATACAGATCTGCATACAGACCCTGTATAAATTATACAGACCCTGTATACAGACCCTGTATAATCACAACAGACCCTGTATACAGACCCTGTATAAATTATACAGACCCTGTATAAATTATACAGACCCTGTATACAGACCCTGTATAATCACAACAGACCCTGTATACAGACCCTGTATAAATTATACAGACCCTGATGAAAAAAAAATCAACAGATCTCGTTGACAGCTACTATATATTGACTACCTTAGGTGCTACTCCTTCAGTATTGTTTATGATGAAGGTCGTTAATCATCCATCATTATCTCTCCCCTTAAATAATCTAGACGGTCTTTGCTCAAACGATGAGACAAAACAGCAACGGCATGGTGAGCTCCTACCAAACACTATAAGAGCTATTATTTGTGGCCCATCTGGGTGCGGAAAGACAAATCTTCTACTTAGTTTGTTATTTGAAGAAAACGGGCTACGCTTCGAGAATATTTACATCTTTTCCAAGACGTTATATCAACCAAAATATGAATTTTTAAATAACATAATCAAGAAAATACCAGAAATTGAAATCTTTAACTACAGTAACAATGATGAAATTGTGGATCCTCAAGATGCTAAAAACAACTCTGTATTTATTTTCGACGACATAGCATGCGATAAGCAACATAAAATACGCTCATATTTCTGTATGGGGCGACATAAACTTGTTGATGCGTTCTACTTAACACAGACTTACACACGAATTCCTAAACATTTGGTGCGTGATAATGCGAACGTAATAGTTTTATTCCCACAAGATGTTCTGAATTTACGTCATATATATGATGAGCATGCTTCCACGGATATGAATTTTGAAAAGTTTCGAAAAATTTGTTCAGAATGTTGGAAAGGAGGAAAACATAATGCATTAGTAATAATGAAAGATTTTGAAATTAAAGATGGGCGATACAGAATGGGGTTCGACCAGTATATATTAGGGGTATCATAGAAAAATCATCAGTATCAATAAACCATTGTGTAGAAGAGGGTGAACAATGATGATGAAGAAGAAGAACCAGCTGAGATATGGCAATCTCAAAAAACGATCACTACTTCAGCGAGATGGAAAACACATTAAGCGACGAATTAGTGAAATTGCTAATGTTGTAAGAAAAAAATATCTAGCATTGAGATTGGGGCGTGAACATGATGCAGAAACAATTGAACGTGTTGTAAAACCCATAACTAACTCTTTAAAAGACATTTCATCTAACACATTAAATTTACTGAAGAAGAACATTAAAAACGATGAAGATATTAAACAAGAAAATATTAAACAAGAAGAATATGAAGAAGACGTTAAGACAGAAGATTCGAAGGCGGAAAAGTATGAAACAATGGACTTATCAACAATTCCAGCTGAAATTAGAGAATTGTATGAAACCGGTGTAAAAGGTCGATTAGATACGAGCTATGGAGTACAATACAATAACGCCACCGATACTTGGACCTTAGGTTCTAAACCCATAGAATTTTCGGGGGATAAAATCATTATCGATAATCGAAATACTTTTAATGGAAGTAGAGGGTTATATGAATTAATATTTCTAAAGAAGCCCATTGGCTATACTTCAAAAGATTTTAAAACGTATGGCGAAATCATAAATTTAACGAGTGTGCATAAACGTAAATTTGAGGAGGATGCTCAAAATAGAGGGAGTAGATCATTCAAATACATTAAAATAATAAAGCCCTTGCTTGAAAAAGTAACTAATCCGGATAGTCCTATAACAAAAATGAAAAAGAGTGGTGATGGACTTCAAATGGACTTCAATAATAAGAAGGTGGAGTATATATACTTTGACAACATCGACGAATTGGTAGATCGATTAAAGCTATTGATCGCTTCACAAGCTGCCGGAAATAACTCTCATACTAACGAAATTGCATCTATTATCGAAGAACTGAGAGAAGTTGAAGTAATTTTCTAACATGGGTGTAGATAAATTTGGAAGATCACCTAGATCTACTACTAGTCGACAAGGTCAGCGAGCAACAATGTTCCCACTAACTAAAGATGGGGGTTATGATATTCAAAACCGTAGGTTGAGCAATATCGGAGCACCCATAAATGATCACGATAGCGTTCACAAACAATATACTGACGCCGGAATTCTAGAATCCATCAATTTTACAAAGAAGGAATTGAAGACGTTGATGCAAAAAACAATCCCAGATAAGTTGACGAACCTGGATATCGATATTCGAAGTTTTATTAATAATGAAATTACCACCATTAATGATAATATTACTACAACGCAATCTCACATTGATTCTTTTAAAAGTATCACTACCAACGACATCAAATCGAGCGCATCTAAAACCGACGAATTAGAAGAGAAACAGAAAGAAATATGGAAAGAAGTGCGAAAACACCGTGAAAAAATAGTGTTACTTAATCGCAATAGTACGGAAGTAGATAAGGATTTACGATCGTTTGCCCAACTCACTAGAAGTGCGGTCGCAGATATAGAAAAACGCTTATCATTTCTCGAACACAAGTTAAAGTTCAGTGCAACCCCTACCATCACACCGCAAACTTCACAAAATGAGCAAATTTAGCAAAGCAAAGGAGACTGTTGTAAACGAGTTACATAAGCCGGCTCGCAATAAATTTCCTAGACGAAGAACCATTCTACATGGTACAGATGATCTTTGGCAGGCAGATCTAATCGAGCTCATCAAATATTCCCGCTTCAATAGAGGATTTAAATATATACTAATTGTAATTGATTGTTTTTCAAAATTCGTATGGATGGAGCCGATTAAGAATAAGTCATCGAGTGAAGTGTCGCGTGCTATGGGACTAATATTGAAGAATTCGCAACAGCGTATTCCAAAGAATCTGCAAACCGATAACGGTACTGAATTCTATAACAGTCAGTTTAGTTCGCTAATGAAAAAGTATTCAATCAACCATTACTCCACATTTAGTGTAATGAAGGCAGCCATAGTTGAACGCGCAATTAGAACCATTAAACAAAACTTATTCAAATTATTTAGCCTATACGGAAATTACAAATGGCATCATCTACTACCAACCGTCACATCAAAGTATAATAATTCAAAACATAGAACCATAGGAAAAAAACCCGTAGACGTAAATTCAAAGCAAGTGGAGGATGAACTACTCGGAACCGTTTACAGTCACATCAAAATTGCTGGTAAGGGTAAATTTAAAGTTGGCGATATCGTCCGCATAAGCAAGTTCAAACATGTTTTTACCAAAGGGTATTTACCGAACTGGACAACGGAATTGTTTAAAATTACATCAGTTAGAATAACAAATCCGGTGACGTATATGTTGAATGATATGGAAGGTCGACCGATAAAGGGAGCATTCTACGAATCAGAATTGTTGAAAACGAACTTACCCGATGTGTATCTTGTGGAGAAAGTTTTAAGAAAAAGAGGGGGTAAAGTGTTTGTAAAATGGCTCGGTTTTGATAACACTCACAACAGTTGGATCCCAAAGTCAAACATAATGTAGTGGGGTAATCATTATAAATTCAGACAGCTGCCGTCTCATAGATCAGTTGAGTGAAAGATCATAATGATGAATAGTCCGTGCAACTACTGGTCGACAATCGATAGGCTGTATACCGCATATGAAGAGGCTATAAAAAATGAAACGCGCTTCATCAACGAGTCGCATTATGATGTAGAAAATGCTAAAATAATAGCTGGATTAAGTGCTGCTCGAGCTTTTATCCCCATGGTACGGATTACATCGTCTGCTGATACCAACAACAATCATATTCCCATAATTCATTCTGATTGGCCAATACTGGTTCGAACGTTGAGAGGCTTCTTGGAAAATGACAACGACCTCCGATACAAGAATATTACAACCGGTGAGGGGGAATTAAAGTTTGAAGAAATTGAACCTGAACGACACTCATTAGGAGTCAGCGTTGTGCTAACCTTCAGAAATGTATCAATTCATCTTTGTGAAATAGACATATCCGGTATTTTGTATCTCGATGACGTAATACAATGTAAGTTGGCAATGTTAAAAAAAATAAACTTTGCATATTATTTTAATAAGTTAATGATAACTTTTGTTGGAAATAATGTACAAGATCCGTATTCTAAGATAAAAGAGTTCTGTATAAAAAATCCAAATGAATTTAATTACACTGTGTTAGATTATCTTACTCTTTCTAGCACACTCTAAAACCACGATATAATCAAATTTAGTCTTCAGTTTGCTATCGTCATTCAACCAACATGTATCATAAGTCCTCAATTGTATTATTAATATTAGTGTATTTGTTCATACGAATAGTTTGTATAAAACTTAGAATAAGACAGCATCAATCAGTCGCTCAGGACTCTAACGCATGCGATAACATTATTTCACATATTACGCGCGAAAAGACTTTGAATGATTTTACCGATGAGGAGTTAAGATTATTCCCCATCAAATATCTACGAACACATGTATCTGCACAACAACTGCAAAATGTATGGCATAAACTACCAAAGGCGTATCTGGAAGATGATGAGTTAAAATCGAAATTACCCTGCTACAAGCATTACAATACTCCGGGGCAGATGACGCACTACGATGGACCACCACCTTCACGAAAAGACTGTCAATTTTGTAAAATATTGAATATGTAGATACAAAGTGATGATTTATATAAATAAATGTATTAAATGAATTATGTTGTATTATTTATTTTTAGTGATGTAAGAAAGGAGCATCTAAAATATACTATAAAAGGGGGTTACTTTTGAAAATCTGATTAGTATCAATGAATACGTATAAGGGAGAGGGCCTCTTAAACAAAGTTATTAATAATCTCCCATTTGAACTACATTTACCGGGGTATCAGTTTTGCGGACCTGGAACTAAATTACAAAAGAGACTACAACGCGGTGACGGGGGAGTGAACAAACTGGACACAGCTTGTAAAAAGCACGATATTGCGTATTCCAAACATAAAACTTTAGAGGATCGACATCGGGCAGATAAAGAACTCGAGTATAGTGCTTGGGATAGAGTAAAATCATCAGACTCTAAATTTGGTGAAAAAGTATCCGCTTGGTTTGTTACTAACGGTATGAAGTTAAAACGAAAACTTGGTATGGGGATGTCAACATCTAAACGTTCCAAAGTTGTAAAGAAGAAGGAGAGAAGAAGGGTGAGGAAGAACCAGAAACCAAAACTTGCATTCCGCAAAGCAATTGTAGACAAAGTTGTCAAGACCATAAACAAATCTGATAATTTGAGAGACGCATCACGCTTAGCTATACAAAGTGCTCGTTTAGCTGTTAAAGATGCTGGGGGAAAGTCAAGAGTAAGAGTCCCCCGTATAATCCCAATTCCCAAGACTGGTGGCATCCTCCCTCTACTGCCAGCAATTTTTGCCGGACTATCAGCTTTAGGAGGTTTGGGTGGTGGAGCAGCTGGTGTATACAGAGCCATAAAGGGTGGACAAGAAGCTCGAGATAAGTTAAAGGAATCGGAACGTCATAATAAAACGATGGAAGCGATAGCTATTGGTAAAAAAGGATCTGGATTATTCTTGAAGAAACATAAATCTGGCTTAGGGTTATACTTGAAGAAAATTTTTTAAAAGAGCTACCCAAGAGGCCCCTAACCAACATCGATTTAGTGAGATACGCTAAAATATTAAAAATCCCCAATTTTCGAGGAGTCTTTATGCGCGACACATTACCGAAAACACCTCATACCCCAAACGAGGCTGGCATTGTTAATTTGGATAGCGATAGTGGGGCGGGTACTCATTGGGTAGCATATCGGAAGACAGGACGTCGAGTCAACTACTTTGATAGTTTTGGAAACCTGCGACCACCAAAGGAGTTGATAAAATATTTCAAACATTGTAAAATAACATATAATTATGAAAATGTACAAAAGAGAAATACTTACAATTGCGGTCACTTGTGTTTAGAATTTCTAATAAAGTATAAATAGTAGTACGCACAACAGAATTGTTTAATTATGTCTCAAACGTTCACCCTAACAGGTACCAAGAGCACGCTCTCAATTGATTTCTACCCTCCAATAGAATTGGAACATAGATCACAGTATTCCCTAGCTCTACTTGCTCTGCATACGTACAATAGTATTCCCAATATTGAGGAGGGCGTAAACAATAAATTTTATTTCGGAGATCCAAAGTTAGATAAGCAAAAACAGCAACACGAAGACGTAATCGAGATTCCTACAGGATCATACGAGCTCAGCGATATTACATCACACATTCAGGAGGAATTATCCGCGCGCGGACATATACCAGCGTCATCGGATAAATCTACATACGATAATTATCTATCGATCCGGGGAAATAATAATACTTTGAGGTGTGAAGTGAAAAGTGAACTACGAATCGACTTTACTAGTGAGAATTCCATTGGACGAGTGTTGGGATTTTCACCGAAAGTACTTATACCGAAAACTAAATATCAATCCGACTTACCGGTGAATATCAGCAAAGTTGTTACGGTACGTGTCGAGTGCAATATTATCCACGGTTCGTATTATAACGATAAAACATCGCATACGTTGTACGAGTTTGCTCCAACCGTAGATCCTGGCTATAGTATCGATATCGAACCAAGTAATTTAGTATACCTACCCGTAATAAATCAGCATTCCATACCCAATATCACGATAAATTTACTCGATCAGAGTGAGGAATTGGTCAACTTTAGAGGTGAGAAGATTGTCATTAGATTGGAATTGAGAAAACTCAACTAACATGGGATTGGTTTTCAATGCCCAACTACCTGGAAGGTATATAAACAAGCAACATTTTCAAGCTGCATCAGTTAGTGTTCGACCGTTAGTAGTACAACAACCATCGATTAATCGCTCTTCCACATTATCCGCAGAAAATATTCAGTTTTTACGTTCTCTAGGATATCATGTCAGAAAAACTATCGTTATTCGGAAACCCCGAATTTGATACTTCCATAGCGCGAGAAGTGATCCATACTTACCATCCCACAACTAAATCTTTCCAGCCGAATGATGAAATTGAGATCACAATCAATCAGAAAGATGTTCTGGTCTCGATGTATGAGAGCGCTCTGTACATTGAGGGAAATATTGAGCATTCAGCGGCGGGAAAGGGTACTGTTAGGATTACAAACAATCTGGGTGCGTTTCTCTTCGGAAGTATCAGCTATGAACTCAACGGTATTGAGATTGATAGAGTTGAAAATCCAGGAATTACGACGCTCCTAAAATCCTACTTGTGCTTAAGTGAAAATGAGTGTAAAGCTCTTCAAATTGCTGGACTCACATACCCGCTTGATAAAAACATTTATACGCTGCACGCGGATAACAAATTCTCTCTTCGAATCCCTCTAAGTTTTCTGCTGGGCGTTTTTCATGATTATAGACGTGTTATTTGCGGACGTCATAAGCTGCGTTTAGTACGTGCCAAATCTGATAATGATTGCTATCAAATTGTTCTCCCAGAAGCCGATAAGGATGCAACCGATTTGAAAACTTTGAAAATAAATCTCACCAGCGTTCAATTAAAAGCAAAACATATAATCCCCTCAGATATCGTAAAATTAGAAATTTATGAGGAACTTAAGCGTGACAAAGCCATACTAATACCCTTCCATAAGTGGGAACTGCATGAGCTACCGAGTCTTAGGAATACCAACAACGATATCTGGGCAGTGAAGACAACCGTCGCCCTCGAGAGACCGCGATTCGTGATTGTCGCATTCCAAACAAATAGGAGAGATAACATTAAAAGTGATCCATCATACTTTGATCATCTGAACATCACGGATCTGCGGGTGTATTTAAATTCCGACTGCTATCCGTATGAGTCAATGCGTCTGAACTTTGATGAAAAGAGATACACCGAAGCATTCCAGATGTACTTAAACTTTCAGACTAGTTTCTTGGGCCGTAGTCACCCCGAACCTCTACTAAATTATAATGATTTTAACGAAAGAGCCGTATTCGTGCTGGACACATCTAAACATAATTCAGAAGTTGTGCTCCCATCAACCTGCGACATCAAACTTGAATTTCAGAGTTCCAAGCAATTTCCCGCTAATACTAAAGCTTATTGTATTATCGTTCACGATAGCATTGTTGAATACATTCCTGTGCATGAGCTCACCCGTCAAATTCGATAGTGGGGAGATTTTGCTGATGGGGAATTTTGCTCAGTTTAATTCCTACTCCCATCAACGATGCCAGCTAAAGCAGTATCTAAGAAATTAAGTGCTCTTAAACGGAAGCAGCAAGTGTTACGCGACCAATTAAAGTTATTCGTGTCAGAACTAGAGGATTTAAATAGAACTATTGCTATGTACAGTTTTGTGAAGAAGCTTGAAGCAATCAACATTACGTCATAGGTGGGGATAAAAAGTAGTATATATTAGTGGGTTATAATAAAAATTCATTTAGTTTCCAGTTTACCGCCGAATAAAACATTCAAAATGAAAATTGTTGTGGTCGACATCCAAGGTTTCCAACTAAGGTCTGGTGATTTTATAGTAAAAGAATTGTGCATTTACGATGGTCGATACCCAGTTAACCATTTATTCATACCATCCACCAAATATGAAGAGCTGAGCGAGCTGGAAAAGAAAACTATTCGTCATCTCTCAACACATCATCATGGTCTCGACTACTGCGGAGGCTTCATCGAGCTGAGCAAACTATCCAACGTCTTGGAATTACATCTCCATGATGTGGATCGCATCTATGTAAAAGGTGCTGAAAAATATCGAGTACTATTGGAGCATTTAGCCAATATGAAGTTTCAACCACACATTATCAATTTGGAAGGGATTGAATCCTGGTGTCCACCGCCACCCCTCATGGAGAAGTTTACACCATGCAAGTTTCATACAAAAAATAATATTAGCGCAGTTTGTGCTATGAATAATTGTAAACTACTGTATAATTATATTATGTCAACTTTACCATTATAACGAAATAAATGCGTTAAACGAATTTCTTATGTTTTATTTCATAGATTAAGCAGTGATAATATAAGAGTGAACGGTAAGTATATTAAAACACTGATGGTGACGTCATCATTTGTATGCGTGTTCAAACATGTTCAAAGTCTAATATTTAATGATTATAATATACTGGTGAAATTGATCACGTGAACAAACGCTATATAATCGAGTAAACTCGGAAAAGAATTCAGTCTGTGTGCTAGCAACCGTCTAAATCAATTACTTCAAGATGTCTACACCACCTAGAACACCAACACCTGAGCCATCAACCGACAAACCGACATCAATCTACGAATGTGAATTTTGCAAACGGAGTTTTAAGAGGAAGTGGACTCTCAAACGCCATGTTCGATCAGTTCATACAGCGGCAGGGTCTGAGCTTAAGAAGTCTACAACAACGTCACCACCACCGCTATGTGAGCTTAAGAAGTCTACAACAACATCATCGCCACCGCTATGTCAAATAACGGCGGAAGAGTTATGCGATTTATATAAACTGGATGCGAATTTTGTAATGACACTTTTAAGAGATAATGGATTATAAAAAGCCATGGTCGATCAGTGATCAAAATATATATATTGTCAACTTTACCATTATGAAAAATAAATGTATTAAACTACACCATTTGGTTTATATGATATAATATTGCATTTTTTAAATGAATAGATACGTTAAATGCATTTCTTGTGTTTTATTTCATAGGTTAAGAAGTGATATTATTATTAAAAGAGTAAAGTCAATACGGTGAGTATATTAGAATTTCTCATTTGCTAATTAGCAGTGTTGTCATACTTACCTTTTTTTCTTTTTGATCACTATAAATACTAAGCGGTAATAAAAAGCATACGGGTTTCAATTAAGTAATTTTTTTATTAACAATATTTCATTTTGCATACAATTCATTTATAAATCTATAAAAGTTATCATTTGGGCGTTGGTAGGCATTCCAACGTTTTTCTCCCCCTTGTATACCATAGCCATCGAAGATAGACTCCGTAGCTCGTCTTCGGTGGTGATGGCTTCGGCTAATCTCTTCGGTAGGAATGCTATGAAGTTTTCAAATTCCACAAGAATTGATGGCCAAGCGCACTTTGTGATTCTTTTCGCCGATTTAATTGGATACGGTGTATCAATTTCCAACTCTGATATCTTCTTCTTTGGCTTAACCTCGCAAAGGCCCAACTCGGATAGTCTGGAAGACATCTTGTTTGCTGTTGTTGTAGTTGTTGGTGGTATCTAGTTGTGGAACTGATCTTTTTTACTACATAATGCTCCTATTTATTTGAAAGAATGGTATAGAGAGGGAAATTTTTGAGCCAATGATAGCAAAAGAAAAAATATGATTACACTGCAAACTTCGTATTAGGTATTTAAAAACGCAGCAATACTAGAAAAAATATGCTTATCTAGAAACCACATTTGTTGCTCTAACAGGAAGCCAACTCATCAATTCTTTGAAATTAGCAAAGAGAATTGCTGCGAACGCATCAGCAAGTTTATGTCGCCCCATGCAGAAATTTGATCGTATTTTATGCTGCCTATCGCATGCTATGTCATTGAAAATAAATACTGTAACCCCGACTAGTAATAGCATATACAATAATAAAATGGTGTGTGATATAAGAATTCCTAGAACGATGATGAGCGTTTTTTTTTTTTCGATTTCACATATACAATATGTAGTCGGAACATCTAGATAAATATAAAAGATATAGCAAAAAATTGAGCATTAGAAATAACGTTTATGAACTTAAGAAATAAATCATGCGATTGACCCATCTATTATACAATTCTCCATCACAAAATTAAAATCGTGAGAACTGGTGGGAGAATAATTCACCTATTATTTATCACCAATTGAGTAATGCCCCCAAGCTAACGTTGTAACACCATCATTATTAATATGACGTTTTACATCGTAGGGTGAAAGGGCTAATTTACTCTGCAAATTAGTGAAAATAGTATGCTTGTCAGATCTAAATAATAGTTGTTTTACGCGTAATTGACTTTTATTGAATAAACAGTTAGTATAATCGTCAAATGTGATTTTCGTTTTTACCACAGACTTCTTTACCCCTTTTGCTTTTTTGGTGACGTTACCCCCAACACCACCAACCCGATTTGCATACATCTTAGCACGCAACCCAATAAATTCCTCCATTATTCTCCCACGATTCTCATCTTTCATCAAACCTAAAACTGCCTTATTCTGTAGCGGAATACTGAACGGATTTTCTATCGCGTAGTTGGATGTATCGAACCGTTCCAAGTTTTCGCGCACGTCCGCATAAATATCCTCGGTTTGGATGGCAACAGTGAAGCTGTCCGTGTCCATGTAACATAAACTAATCATATCCCCGTATTTGGGTTTCAGGAAATCGTAATAGAATTGATACATTAGCAATTTCGAGAGTTCTAAAACTGCGAACCCGACATAGATGGGTTTGTTATAAAAAACATTAAGTCGCCCCATATGAATTGCTGAAAAATTCTCGGTAAAAACCTTTATACTCTTAAAATTTAACTTCGCGATCAAACTACCCGCACCCAACTTAGAACGCCCGCTAGTTTTAATATCATCCCAACTTGTTACCAACTTCACGTCAACACGCTTGTCAATGTTCTCCATTGTCTTGCCAAAACAAGCGTTATTTAAAAGTTTGTAGAAGTCACGCTCGAATTCGTTGACAGCCTGTTGACGTAAACTCGTATTCAAGTCGATATACATTTTTAACCAAGCTGATTGCTTAAATGTTAGAACCCGATTAATTTTCTTAATAACAAGACCATGAGCGATGGCGTGTTTTAAATTCCGATAGTGAATTACATAATTTTTTTTATTCATTAAATTTGGAATAAGTCGTTTATCAGTTTTTGAGCAAGGTGGGACGATATTTTCCGCTAGAAACGGTAAATCATTGTGCAAGTCGTGGAGGTGTTGTGGATATTCGACATCAACATCTAGGATGTATCCATCACTAGATGTATCCGAAATATTGTTGAAGTCGCAATTTCCAATCTCCTCCTGACTCATCCAACGAAATCCACCATAAGGCAAGTATTGCGACATTGCCCAACCGTACAAGTTGTTAGCATCCCAATACATTAAGTATTTAGATGGACGATTGGGATCAAATGTAGGCATATACTTGTTATTCGCAGCTGCGTGTCTAAGTGAGCATTGCGATATTCCGCCCCTTATCCCTTTCTGCATTAAATGAACCATATCTATGTCGGTTAGCAGTTCTAAATTAACTCTAGTATATTTCAACATCGCGTCCCAACTCAACCCGGGCACTGTATAGTAGTGTGCCGGATCGAGGTGATACGTTTTGTGACATACTTTTCTAAATTTTTCGAAAACATCCGTCAAAAGTAGCACATCAGTCGTTAAATATAGATCTGAGTAATCTTTCAGATTTTTACACCCAAAAGTCTGCCAAACATTCTGAGCATGGGTGTACTGCTCATCCGTAATGTCCTCGTTAGACATTTTATTAAAAAATGCCTCTTTAGGGGGTAGTGAGGTATCTTCTAACTTGTCTAACGAGGTCATATACTCATAGGGGAAAATGCCCTTTTTCCTTAGTAATTTAAATTTATTCTGTGCGGGTGCATATTGTAGCACATTCACTAGATCCGCATCTGAGAGATTACTCGCTAACGCATCAAGAGACGATGCCATGAATCTAAAGGAATCCAAAAACCGTAATTTTAAATATTTGTTTTTGATTTCCCCTTTATCATCTAGCACCGTATCCACATGAATTTGCTTGCCGAAACTGATGTAACGCTCTTTGTTATTCGGTATAACATCGATGACTTCATCGCAATCAACTTCGGCTAACTCTTTAACGAACAGATGGCTGTCATATCCGCTGAAATTGTGTAAAAATACGGGTATATGATTTGGAATTTTGTAGTTTAAGTTACAAATGGGGTGGGCAGCACCCCTAAAACGGGAGGAGGCGTGACAATGATCGCGAACTTTATCACCAGAGCCAACAAATGGTCTATTGCAAATAAAGCATTGCTCTGCCGCATCATAGCTAGCTTGCTCCTCTGATGTTAGAGAATCCATCGGTTTAATAACTTTATAGTGACTGTTATAAATTGACTTTACATCAGCAATTAAATTTGAGATAAAAACTTTCGCGCAATCCTCCCCCGTATAAATCTCAAATTTATTATTCGCGTCATCAAAGGAGCAAACTATTTTATAGGCGAAGCTGTATGGAACATATTTCGCGACTGTTTGCGTAAATGAGGTGCTTGGATCAGGTTCACAATGCTCTACAGGCTGTAATATCGATTCGAAATCCGCGTAAATCGCGAACGGTACAATTTGCGAATTATTATAATTGTTAAATTGTAAAATATTACCCGGTAATTGTTGGCCCAAAAAATTTGGTTTAAAATTTAATTTTGTGGATGGTAAAATAGTACGAATTTTGTTGCAGTCGTTTTCCTGGTGCTTAGCTAATTTATGCTCAGTTGCAAAATTTGTTAAGCAGCCATCGCAAAAATGAATCTCCCCATTATGATTTGAAAATTGTTTGGAAAGTAATTTGGAAAAATCTTTAATTAAAACGAAATGACCCTTTCCATCCTCAAAAATGTATAATAAATTAACATGTTTTTTGCGTCTATTTTCTGTATAATAAATGGGTCCATCCACACAATAATGGTTCTTACCATTTTCTGCTAGTTCATAAACGTTAATGCTTAGGTTATTTAGTTCCTCAATTTTTGCTAAATCTGTTAATTTAACTGGAAATTCCAACTTACCCATATTTACCACCTCAGAGTAATGAGGGTAACTAGTTGTTCGGTGAACGCTTTGTTCAGCAGGGCGAAGTGCTGCTGTTAAAGCCCAAGCCAAGCATGCATTATCATCGTTCTTGATATTGATGCATGCTTTTCTTTTCGCTATTTTCTTGGGGAGATCGATGTAGGATGAGCCCTGAAGTGGTCGATATTGGTTAATGTTTAACTCCATATGTGAAATCGAAAAAAAACTCCAACCTGATTCTCGCTCTTGGAACTGATCGCTCTGCTTCTTCATTTCACCTGCCATTTCATCATAGATGTTGTCAAAATTACTGGACGGGGTTACCGCCCGAAATTTGGTATTGAAACTTTTTAGTGAGGCTATAACTTCTTCCTCCTCACCATCACTAGCAACCATTTTCTTAATAAATACTGCGAAAAGTTCAATTTGCACTTTCACCAAGGTTGCGTCTGCTAGGTGGTTCCATACAAGATCCTTGGTGATGCTCTTATTTCTTTCCAGGTATTCGGGGATGTCATCATTCGGTAGAACTCCTCCGATTTCATAGCTGGCTACCCTATTCTGGAAACAGGTAGCCAGCTGTTGCACTCCATTTGAAAGTTGTTGCCGATGAGTCCTTAAATGCGCGTGAAGGGCCATGGTTGAGGTGAAGCTCATTCCGCAATGATCACAGAGTGATGATGCTGATGGTGATTGCTTCTTGTTAGCTCTGGGTGGGGATGGTGTTCTCATCCTTTTAATTCCCGCTCCAGATGGCTCATTCACCACTACCGCGGAAGGTGCAGAAGAAGGTGCAGGGTTCGCTCCATGAATCTTATTCATGTGTCTTCGCAGAGCATCTTGACGTGCAAACTCGCGCATACATAGCGCACATTGTTTGGTTATGCGCGAATGTACAGTTGTCTTATGCCTTGTTAGGGCATCGATGCGGGTGAAAGACCTTTCACAAATCTCGCAGGTGAACATTTTGAGAGAAGCACTGGAATAGCGTAAGTAACGTGTGGTGTAGTCGATTGTTGGCAAAAGACTGACTATCTACGCCTACGGTATCCAGATATTTCGTGTCCGTTATTCGATACGCACGCACTGTTCACGTTATTGTACCATGCAGCTTTTTTCGTTCGAAAAAAGGCTGACCGCGCGAATATTTGCATTTTCGGACGCGGCTCTGTGCTGAGTACGACAACGTATTTACTAAATTTCAAGAGTTATTTTAACATAATCTACTTGTATTACTCTAAAATTCTGTAAGAAGTATAATTTTAACACTAAAAATTCGTTTATTTTAACGCTTGGAACAAATTAAAAATTAAAATTCAATACTGGTGACGCCAGCTAAATTACAATTAAAATTCAATACTGGTGACGCCAGCTATTGGTGAAGTGTCGAACTATTATGTTGGGAGCAGGGATCTATTCCGCGCCGGTATGTAGTTCGGTAATTGGTCGGTAGAGCGCTCGGCACTTCGCCAATAGATGGCGCCGCCGGTACCTCTAAAATAATTTTGTCCTCAGATTTGCTCTCTAAAATTATTTTGACATCTGAACTGAGTTTGTCCTCTAAAATAATTATTTCTATAGTTTTTATTAATAATAATAATAATAATAATCAGTTTATTGTTCAAACAGTAACACAATTAAGACAATTCAATTAAGTATGTGTATTGTTAATATTTATTTCTGTTTCTGCGGACACAGCATTTACTTGCGGATGACGACCTCTGCTAAAGTCGCGCTGAGGTTGCAAATAATTGTTCGCTGGCGTATTACCATTTCCGTAATTTTGGTTCTGTCTTTGATAGGGTTTTATACAGGGTCTGTATGCAGATCTGTATAATTTATTCGGGGTCTGTATGCATCTAAAATTTTAAATAACCACTCTTAATTTACGTGCAATTATTTGCATAAATGATTATCATTTTAAATTCGCATATTAAATTAACCGGCTGCCATCTATTGGTGAAGTGCCGAACTATTATTTCAGCATGGTTCACAACCTCATTGGTGAAGTGCCGAACTATTATTTCAGCATGGTTCACAACCCCAGTATGTAGTTCGGTAATTGGTCGGTAGATGACGCTACAATTTAATATATTAAATAAATGTGTTCAAGAAGATGGAGTCGTTTAAAATATGGCGGTCGGTCGACATGCCGTTTTAGCGCGTGGGGTTGGTACGTCTGGGGTTGGCGGACCTGGGGTTGACGCGAAAATTTGAAATTTTTAGTAAATTTAAATTTTGTAGCGCCATCTATTGGTGAAGTTCCCGAACTACGTGTACTGAGCGAGCTCACGCGCCATCTATCGGTGAACGACCGAACTACTGCGTTCGGCCGTGCTCGGCAGATCGGTTGGCTTGACCTCGGTCGTCTTCGTGCGGAAAAGTGGAGGGGATAGCTTCCTATGTAAATGTGGTGGATGTGGTGGCTCCAGCTCTCTCCTTTATTATCTACTAGTATGCTGCTCTTGGTTGACGTGAGATACGTAGACATGAAAACTAATCGACAGTGTTACCAACATACAACGAACACCACTCAAAAACACCAAAAACCATACGGTTGGTGAGCATGATATTTAAAATTCAAACAAACATAGAGAATTCAAAATCAACGGTAAAAGATGAGATTTTGACAAACATAAAAGGCACGAACACAAAATACTTAATTATTTAATTTGTTGAAACAAATAATATCCGGGGAAGTCAACAATATTGTTAAGGAGGGTATTAGTATCTTTGTCCTTGTCTTTCTTCTTGCTGATGTAATACACTTCCATGTAATCCATTAGGGTTGACTTGGGGATGCTCTTGAGCAACTTCATATTATCGATATGGAAATGATGTCCTTCCTGCAACATGTGCTGGCGTACAGCTGAATTGTTACGGGTGACATGTTCTTGGAATCTTATTTTCAGATTTCTACCTGATTGGCCAATGTATGTACTATCACAATTAGAGCACTGTAATTCATAAATTCCACTCTGTTCTAATTTCGGAATTTTGTCCTTGTTGTTCAACAATATGCTTTCTATGGAATTGCGTGTTGGGTTGCATAGCATTATGTCATTACGCATCATTATGGGGTTTATCCTGTGGTGTAATGTGGGATGGTAAGTAAGTCTCCTGTAATGACGTGCCGCTCTATAATGTGGGTATATCCCATTCAAAATGTTATTGTGTTTCATGCTCCTATAAAGGCTATCAATGATTTCCAGCCTGTAACCATTATTTTTAGCAATGGTCTTAATGGTTTCAAGCTCGAGAGTCCTATCATCCTGATTCAGGGGGGTTGTTAACATTCTGTGTAAATAATATCGAAAAGATGCCATCTTTATGTTATAAGGGTGTTGGGAATTATGTGGTATTATTATGTCTGTGGCTGTAGGTTTTCTGTATATTGAGTATTGGAGTCTACTGTCAAGTCTAGTTATAGTCAAGTCTAAAAAATTCAATCTCTGCATATTCTCCCTTTCAATTGTGAATTTTAAATTTGATAGCTTATTCATTTTATTAAATAAATTATTTAGTTGTTGCTCATTAGCATCCCAAACCACCAAAGTGTCGTCCACATATCTGCCCCAGTATTTTATATATTTGCTCTCTTCGAAGTTAAATATTTCATTCTCAATTTCCTCAACATATAAATCAGTCCACTCAAAGGGCATCCCATGGTAAGTCCGTCCGGTTGTGTGTATGTAAAATCATTGAATTTAAAGAAATTCTGTTGTAGGCAAAGTTTGAAGGCATCTACCATGTCATTCAATTGTGTGTCAGTAAGGTCTTGTTTTTGAAGGAACTTATGTAAAGCTTTTAAAGCACCAATGACAGGGACATAAGTGTACAAAGAAACTATATCAAATGACAGCAGGCAAGTACTATTGGTTAGTTGGATATTCTTTAGTTGATCAGTTAAATCTAATGAATTTCTAATAGTGCGATTTGCCTTATAGTGATATTTTTGCAGAATTAATTTATTGAGTTCTTTAGATAATCCATGAGCTGTAGTGCCTGTTGAAGTGACTATAGGTCTGATTGGGTAATCGACTTTATGTATTTTAATCAGACTATAGAGGCGTGGGATGGTTGGGTTCATTTCTCTTATACTTTCAGGTAGGATGCCAATCGCAGTCAACGTACTTTGAGTCCTATCAACAATCTTGCGGAAGTTGCTTGTATAGGTACCCTGCACGTTGGTAGTCTTAGTAGGTTTTATATTATTTGTCTCAAAAAACTCATTCGTTTTATTGATATACATGTCTCTGTGCAATATGACTAACCCTGCTCCCTTGTCACCTTTAGTTAGTGTTAGGTTATTGGTTTTAATTTTGTCTTGTATTCTCTTTAAGGTCAAATGGGTATTTTTATTGAATTGTTTATTCTGTCTATTCTTAAGGATGGTGGTTTTAATTTCCTGTTTCATTTGTATAGCGTTGGGGTGCCTGTGGGTCACTGCATCGATTTCTACTAAATATTGATCGAGTTTGACGTTGTGGGGGAGAACGGTTTTATAATTCTTAAGTATGTTGCGTTCATTATCATCAAAAGGAATTGCAGTAAGGTTGATAAAACGTTCAGGGTCGAATTGTGTTCAAATTGTGAGTGTCCACAAGGTCAGGAATTTGCACAGAAGTCACACTATTAGTTCCCTCTCTAAGTAATAGTTTATGAAGCTTAATATTACGTTTCTTGTCTCTTAGTAAGTTGTGGCGTCTTGGCTCTGTCTCAAATTTGTCAATTAAACTGTCATACTCAAGTTGATGAAGGTGATTAGTGAGCAGGTGACGATGTAGGAATTTAAGTTTTGTGTCGATCTCTGATTGCTTAGAATAATGTCCTCGTAATTCAGGTTGAACAACAAGGACAAAATTCCGAAATTAGAACAGAGTGGAATTTATGAATTACAGTGCTCTAATTGTGATAGTGCATACATTGGCCAATCAGGTAGAAATCTGAAAATAAGATTCCAAGAACATGACACCCGTAACAATTGAGGTGTACGCCAGCACATGTTGCAGGAAGGACATCATTTCCATATCGATAATATGAAGTTGCTCAAGAGCATCCCCAAGTCAACCCTAATGGATTACATGGAAGTGTATTACATCAGCAAGAAGAAAGACAAGGACAAACACATCCGTGTGCTGACATGAACCACTCGACTAAATATTCAAGTCCGCATGCGGAAATTCACTAAATTCCTCGCTACTGTACTAAACTACTAGCCGTGTGCGTAGGACCCTTAATAGATCCCCATATGTGAAAATCCAGTGGCGTAAATTTGGAGAAATGCGGTGGACTTAAAACCCTTGTTCAATGAATTTCATTTTATTCTGTTAACTATTCTGTTGTTTTCCAACGCAATCTACATTTGGCCATTTGGCGATGTTTTTAATTTCTTGAAATATTTAAAAATTGTTGGTAAAAATGCGTTTCAGGTCTAGGACCTTATACACAAAGTTGATCTAAAAATTTTCCCTAAAATTCCAAAATACATTCATATGATAGGGTTGCCATTTAAAAAAAAATATTACTTTTACTACTTTCCTCGAGTTCAACAGAGTTAAAAAACAGTGTCGATGTCGATAATATGTTTGTTACCTTCACAATAATGTTGCCAAACATAACTAATATAACCGCGGAGAAGTTAACCACGAAAGATAGCCATAACTTTTTTCTCGAATTTGTTATGAAAATATATGAAATGATAGGGGTCAAGTACTTTGCGCCAGAGTTTTGCTCCAAAAAGTTATCAAACGGTGTTGTCGGAAATTTGATCTATTTCGTCACGCGTCACCTTATAAGAGCCGTTGTCATCTCAAGAAATTGCACATAACTATATACGACAACCCCATAGGGCATAGAGAAACAAGTGTTACAAATTCCGAAAACGCATAAAATTTTGCATCGATAAATGGTATTGGGAAGGTGCTGCCCCTAATATCACCTACCCCCATACGACTATAATACAAAAAATTGGCGCGTCTTTCGACTAAGTGCTATTAGTGAACATAACTCACGCTAAAATTATTGCACAACTTCCCTAAGCTATGTTCATTAATAGCACTTCATAGTCGAACGGCGCGCCAATTTCTAGTGTTACAGTCGTATGGGGGAGGTCATATTAGGGGTAGCACCTTCTCAATACCATTATTGGATGCAAAATTGTATGCGCTTTCGAAATTTGTAACACTTGTTTTTCTATGGGGTTGTTGCAAAAACTTATGTGCAATTTTTTATTGAGCTGACAAGTGCTCTTATAAGGTGACGCGTAACGAAATAAATCAAATTTCCGACAACACCGTTTGATGAATTTTTGGATCGTATAGAACTTTGGCGTTTAGTACTTGAATATGGCTATCTTTTATTTCTAATAGTTGTTTTAGACTATGCAATTTAGTGCGCAATTTAGTACACAATTTGTGCAGTAGTACCTCCTTACAACATCTTAAACAGAAATTGTGATGGTTTTTCTTATGTTGACTAGTTTGTCTAGAAATTGAACCATTTTCTGTTTGCAGATTTCTGTTGCTTAACAACATCTTGTGTAGCTTCTTGCGCAAGAATTGCGTAGTGTAAAACGGCTATAACTTCTCCGCGGTAATAATATAAGGCAGCATTGCAGCTGTCATTGTTTATGGAAAAAATTGAATATCTCAAGAAGGACACATGCTAGGTATAGCTTATGTAACACAATTGACCTAAAATTTAACGAAGTTGCCACAAGATATTTTAGGTAGGAAGGTGCCAACAACATAATTTTCAATCCCTTATTTCATTTGGAACTCCGTATACTTCTAATGGCAGCTCGTCGTGAAAGACCCTGTATACGTTCTAAGATTCATAATGAGAGAAAGCAACAGAAAAATTATAATAGCTTTTACAAAAATTGTTTTACATCTTTCCTTCATATGTCTAATTGTCGGTAATAATAATTTTATTTACACCTACTCGTTCGGAAGTGCTCTAAACACAAATTTATAGTTTCTGTACTACCATTTGCATTATTAGTTTTAGACGATACACCAACTTTTATAAAGATTAACATTTCCTGACAAATCAATAATAAAAACAGTTTCCCATTTGTTTCAAACTTACCAAGACACGCTGTATACAGGCATCATAAATAAATATTACGCATGGTACTTCAAATTCTTTTTTGGCATTCCGCCAGGCGAGTATAAATCTTTCACAGTTATTCTAATATCTTCTTCATGAATTTACATATGCAGGTAAGTTATATGGAAGACCTGTAAGGAGAACGTGAATTAACTGCTTGAGGAAAATTACAAACACTTTGCTAAACGCTACACATATTAAATAAATTTTAATTTTATTATGCTACCGCGAGATTGCTTCATTTTCATAAATTATCATATGTTTACAGCTATTTTTATGGTACGAGGGTCTTAGAAATTACTAGGAAAATGACTTTTGTTACTCGGATGTGAAAACCGTTACCATTGTGAGCCGGTATAATACTAATCAATTTCAAAAGAACTTTTTTAATAGCTTAGCGACAGATTATAACGTGAGATAGGATGACAATCGGTTGAATTGATGAGATAAATTATTAAGTTGAAGAGTCAGCACAGCTCAATTTGGATGTGAAATTTAGTGTAAGTTCCGAGGATATGTTTGATAAATTTCCTGTCGGCTTGTTTTGGAGATAATTTGTTTCGTTTTTTGATACTTATAATAAACGCCTTTATATTTTTCTACTGGAGAATATATAATGGCTCACGGGTCTGACGGGACATGAGGATATCGGTTTGAGATACAAAGTCGGTTAAATGTAAGGTGACCAGAATTTGATTGGGGGGGGGGGGGTGATAAAAACTGACCGTCATCGTAAATGTCGACAATTGGCAAGTACTATAATTTGGATAAATATTGAACAAAAATATAAATTGTATAATCAATACGATTTAAACTTCATTTGTTGATTTTTTTTCTGAAACATTCTTTTTTGATACAAGAAAATGTTTATTTCGCCATCGTTTCTATATTCCACGGCCTTGAATAATATGCTACAATAAGTTAAACAAATTTGCCATAAGTTTAGATTTTGATGGGAAAGATAACAAATCTTGCTATTTTTTATGAAATTGTGAACAAAGTTGGAGGATGGTGTGTTTTAGATCAATTTAATTTTGTTCTGAGTACAAAAACGTACAAAAATATCAAATAAGCACCATTAGACAAAAATTTGCAAATTCTTAATCTATAATTTGATTTATTGCTTTTTGACAGACCTCAAAAAGAACTGGGAAATTATGCGACTAAAACGCAAGGGTAGGTACTAATTTCAATTAAAACTTTAAAATAAATATAAATTGTACTTAAATAGCATCAATACAATTTTTATTCGTTTACATGATTCATATAATTTATATATTGATAATTAAAAGACATCATTTCCGGTGTAACCTGAAGTAACCGAAAACTCAAAATATCTTAGTTGAGACGATCGTGTCCAACAATATAAGTCCACAAATTATCTCTCATTACATTTGGTTCTCCATATACCTCTAATGGCAGCTCGTCGTGGGAGACCCTGTATAATTACAGCTTTGGAATGGTTTTGGCTAGTTTGGCTTTATGCGATTTAAATTAAAACCAATTAGCAATGTGATTTTTAACAACTTTGGCCATGTTTAGAAGGTGCAAACAACTCAAAATCGAAAGCACTACGAGTTCTCATTGTATCTGCATCTTGTTTTTCAACCAAATCATATCCACATACAAATGACAGAACGTACTGGTTTGTAGTCACAATAATTGTGGTATGCAAATTACCTTAAATGAGTACGTAATTCATATTTTTCTTTGTAACAAATGCACTAATTGTTAAAGATCGTAGAGACCCCAAAATGTTATTTTTAAAATTATAAACATATATTGTTACTGCCGTTCATCAAACTATTTGAAAAATGATGTTTGTGTAAAAGGAACAATGTGCAAAGTTTATTTTGTTTTTATCAATTCTCTATAAATTCTGTAAACTGTTAACTTAAAAGTTAACTTCCTAAAAAACAAGACATTTTTATAACATCGCGGGACGCGGGACAGGATATGATAAGTCGTGACTGTCCCGCTCAAAGCCGGACGTCTAGTCACCTTAGTTAAATGGGACAAAAGTAGCGTAAATATAGACCCTTCTCAAAAAGTATTGCTATTGGAACGAATAACTTCCAGAATATGATAAAAGGATGTATTTGTTCGCCATTTTTAGCTGGGCGGTGTTCAACTATGTATGGGCGCCATATTAAATTTTTACTTCTTTTAATCGAATATTGACAATGCTTTACAACTATATCACAAAATACATTAAAGGTGCCATCAGGTTAACGCCACAGGTAATGCGCACCGGCGGTCTATTGAAGTTTTTAACAGAAAATACCCTGAGGTATACGTTTCTGTAAATTGTGATCGTGAATTGATTAAAAAATTTCATGCAACAGGTATCTAGAAAAAATATGGAAATGTTAAAGATCATGCAGGTAATATGTTAACTATTTATTCCGTGAACACTTACCCAAAAAAGTTGTTGAGGCAAAGATCTCGAGAGTTGAACATTAGTAAAAGCCAGCTGCAAAGATATTTTCAAATCACAGATTTCAACTTTATATACCTGTACTAATACAGACTTTAGTAGAAGGAGATTTTCTCTGACAAAGCCACGTTCACCACTAATGGTGTCGTTCGTTCACAGAATTGCAGATATTGGTCTCATGAAAACCCAAATTTCTGTATTACAATCAGTTTTCAAAAATGTAAAAAAGTAAATGCTTTTTGACGGTACTGTAAACCAAAACACTTATATTGATATGCTGGAAATGTTGTTCACAACATTTTCAAGATAACGGTTATCCTGCTCATAGCGCATATCAAGTCAAGGGATTGGTTGAACAGACATTTCCTCAATAAATGAATTGGACGATTCGGCCTATGGGATGGCCACTGCACTCACTTGATTTAGCGCCGCTTGATTTTTCTGTGGGGTTTTTATAATTAGAAGGTCAGTAATTTTCATGATAATGTAGACATTCTAAAACTAAATATTAGGGAAGCAATACGAAATAAATGAAGAAACAATTGATTTGGTATATAGGAAGTTTAGAAGAAGTTTGAAAAACTGTGTAGATGTATAGGAGGGCAACATGTTTTGATAATTTGTTAAAAATAAACAAAAAAAACTCAGAATATAACATTGAAATTTGGCACCTGGGCCTAAAATGAAATATAAGACAAGTCTTGTGCCAAAACATCATTTTCCCATTTGTCAACCACAATCAATATTTTTACTATAGCTATACCGACTTTGTAGCACATCGAACATTCTTTATAAAGAACGACATTTTCGCAAGTAATTAAAAATTACATCCCTTATAGGTATAGATAAAAATGTATTCTCGGCTGTAGTTTAAAAACTGTCAGATCTTTTCAACTATCCACATATGATCCACATGTAAACAAACCAGACGATGGAAACTGCAATGCCGGCCAATACAATCACCTATCCGAATGCGTTATGTGTGTGGCATAAGGCCTGTTGTGCCTGTTGGTTATAATATTCTTTGTGAAATGTCATACCGTCCTGAAGCTGCCTAGTCGCGTCTAGTTGTAAGTAAATGGTTTGTTGGTACTGTATTTATTTTAATGGTTTGTTATTATAGCGTACCCTCTGAAGAAGGCAAAAACCTTTGCCGAAAGCTTGGGGATTGAACAAATGAACGTGTTGTTTTAATTACCCTTCCGTTTGGCTGCTATCCCCAGAAGCATTTCTTAAGCCTTATAGGTATAGTTAGGTCCATCGGGATACACTCTAGCTTAAATGAATAAAATTAGCTTCTGTTGCATCAAAACAACCACGCTAAAGTGTACCTATCGTACCTATCTATCATCTATCATATTTGTCACCGGTGACGCAACGTGGTAAACAATGTTTACTCGCACATGTATACCGAAACCGTAACTCATAATAATTTTTATTATGAACTACATCTCGATTTACATTAATCGATTTTATGGATGCATTCGTTAGCATTAATGCTGCGAACGGAGCCTCGGCATTTCCTCCACAAATCAAGGAGGAGCCTGTAACGTTTATTAAGCCACTATTGAAACGGCTCAGTAAATTAAGTACCATCATTTCGTCCCTTTTAATAATTCAATTTTCTGACCATGTTTCCGCCCACGGAGTTTTACACGTCACGGGCAAAGAACGACAACATCGCGACTTAGGTATGCAGCAGGCATGAACTGAAAGGTCAAATCGTTTAAATTTCAACGAATCGATGTGTATATATATATATAGTTGAATGGAAATAATGACCGACTTAGTTATTATTACTTAGTTGTTTATATATATATATATATATATATGACGGAATTGCCCGACAAATACCTTTCTCCTATATATATATATATATATATATATATATATATATATATATATATATATGATGGTAATAATTCTTCCCTAACATTGGTCTTATTTAATTCTAGGTAATTAAGGAAATGTGCTCAAGCGGCAAATGTGTCCTTTGATGTAGTTTTCTCAAACTGTTGGTTAGTATTTCTTCCTTAAAAGGCAGCATTTGTACTTAGCCTGGATACATGGGTTAGAAGCAAGTGGCCAAATTGATATAAATGGATGAAAACAAGATCGTCCAATCCAAATAATAATAATTAATTGTATTGAAAATAATAGCCAGTGTACGGTGTATGGTATTGCCTGCAGCCCATTTTGCTATACCTACATATTTGGCGAATACTAATTTCTATTTGAAAGAATAGTGTTGACAGTAGAAATACTTGACAGAAGCCAATTAATATATACATAAAAACCTAGTTAATATTAAAATAAAATTCACATAAAGTTGATAAAATTAAATAAAAAAAATCTGATGTGGCCAGGCACATGACTTTATCATACTATATAGAAAAATAATAGTTTAGCTGCATGAGATTCTATTTGATCGAGATGTCTGTGTTATGGACCAAGTGATTAATCCGGGCAATATTCATAATGCCCGGGCATTATGAATATTGCCCTGAAAGATTGGGCAATTTAATAAATTTGTATTGATGCATGATATATAATCACATTGCCCGGGCACTATGAATACTGCTAAATTGTGTTGGGCACTTTGATAAATATTACAAGCAGTGTTGTGGTGAGTAAGTAGTAGACGGCCTACCAATGTCGTCAGAGCGACGACGATTCAAACCGACCACGATCGCTGTAAGGGCGGCCACAAACAATCGTTTTCCGAATTCGGATTTTAAATTCGTTATCCAAAGCGAGTATTGATATTCTGTTCGGAAATAAAACAAACTTGTCTGTCATCTATAACTTTAGTATAGGTTTTGTTTATCCGCTTCCGAAAACAAATTCTGAAACATAAAACTTAGAAGAACGTTTGCGGCCAGCTTAAAGATGCGTTTAGATTAGTGGTAATAGGCAATCTGGCAATGGCAGTGGTAGTAGACGCCATTATAGTATTTTTTATCGAAAATTGCTACTGCCTTATGTTTATGTACATGCAAACTAAAATGTGTTACTATCACGTCTGAGGAAGATTTAGAATCAGTTTTAACAACTCAGAGTGATGTGCAGTCTGAAGTAGTGTATATGGTCCAAAATAATCATATCAATGCAGACTCTTTAATAGCATTACATGACCCGAACGATGTCTCACCTTGCGTGGATGTAACTGACAGTATTCAGTCTGAAGAGTTGGGTACTATTTCAGATGATAATATTAATGCAGATCCTGGACCTGGTCATCAAGTTAAGAAAAGCATAACAAGAACAGGACAGCTGGTACATAACAACAATTCCGTAGATCCTATTTTGGAAAAGAGCCAAACATGTAAAAAATACTAGAGCAATGGCTTTATATAATCTAAAACAACAATATTTAGTACTTCAAGTACCAAATTTCCCTGTTCTAAAGTTCCGAGCTCGTAGTGATGGAAGGAATATTCTAGCTACTGTAGTTGAGCTAACAGATACCAACATTTGTAAATTAAGCAACGATACAAGGCATATTAAACCAACTGTATTCAAGAAAAGAATTTACAACATGCAAAGAATTTTGCAACAAACTTGTCTTTACTTTTTAAGAGATAAAAGCTTGTATACCAAATTTCAGATCAATTGCTTCAAAATTACGGCAGATATCGTGTACACAGACGGACAGACTGACAGACGGACAGACGGAAGTCTATATCTGCCACGCCTCCTTAAGGGTGTTACAAATGTTGAGTCAAACTCAATATACCCTCACCACATTAAATGTGGGGGGGTATAAAAATCTGTAATTCGAAGTGCCACTAAAGTCTAAACTGCTCCAATAAATAAAAGATATTGCTTTAATATATTTTTGCTTGCTTGCTTACTTTTTGTTAATTTTCGATGTTTTATTACGTTACTCGACAGTATATATATATATATATATCTTTTTATTTTACTTCTGAATATTTATTTATTTAGGATATGAGATTTGTTTTATATTAACTTATACGCAGATTGCTTGAGTATAGAGTTTGATTTTTGTATATTTTTTAAGGCTTATTCAGACAAAATATGAGTTTTGTTAATTTGTAACATATGTTGAATATATTACTGGAGTACAACTTTATTTTATTATTGTAAAAATACTGAAATACAAAAATTAATAAAAAGAAACATGTTTTAATCATCCTGCCCAATAGATACAGGGCATTATGAATAATGCCCGGGTAATGTAATAATTTCAATTATTTTAATCATCTTGCCCGATTGTTTTGGGCACTTTTCATATTGCCCGGGCATTTTTCATATTGCCCTATTAATCACTTGGCCCATAACATATGCATTAAAATAAAACTAGTAGAACTAGAGAGATATCTCGATTAAAGCTGCGTTCGGATATTGTACTCCGTTGACACCGGGTACACCGTCCAAATGACACTTACGTGTCATTGGGTGTAAAAAGTGTAAGGGTGTTCAATATCCGAACGCAGCCTATATTAATAGTAGTATTTACAAAACATTAGCGTTTGACACTAGCTACTGTCATTAGAATCAAAAAATCTGTCATATCCTGGCTACTAGTTTTAAAGCAGTACGACCGATCTCGATGAAATAGAATTTGCTCATGCAGCTAAACTATAAATTCTACCAAAAAATGTCATACACATAAATTATAGAAAATTTCCTCTCCTTTAATTTATTATTTAACTATTTTGACAACATTACACAAATAGAGGCTCATTTGCAAAATCTTCGAAAAATGCTATGAGTAAACCACCAGTTCCTTTGGACCCTTTTCAACAGAAAGCTTTTCAGCTCTAAGTTTGGTTATGAAACTTCTAAATATGAAGTTTCGTCCCGATACCTTTAGTAGTTTCTCCGGAATCGTCGCCACAAAAACGGGTACACACACACACATACACACACACACACACACACACACACACACACACACACACACACACACACACACACACATTTTCTTGTACCTTGGTCAAAAATGTTCAGGGGACCCAAAAAGACATATTTCCGCTAAAATCTAAAATTTTTTTTTGGCACGATTACCATACTTTACATACTGCGTATGATAAAGTAAAAATTATTTACATGGCAACAAGAAGGTGCATTTTTCTGAGGCAGATGATTTGCTGACGATTCCGGAACGTGCAATAGCTATGATTATAGAGTACCTATACAATTATCTTTTTTTCTACTTTGGTTTCATAATAACCAGTGTGGACCGTACGGTGCTTCATAATTAAAACAATAATATATTATGATACGAGTTTTATAAGACGTCAAATTGGCGCATGTGTTGTATGGGGCCTAAATGAATGAAGCGCCAAGATTTCTCATCAAATGAATGTAGTATACTATTTTTTCTACTTCGCGTCATTAACTTGATAGAGATTTAGAAACTGTGGTTGGTATATTGAGTTAACTTTCAATCTAAAGTGTTTCTTGCGGGCAACATGTGGTGGCAACATTGCCACTACATTTACAACAGAGTAATTGTCCACTTTGTTCTATCGTCTATAGTCTATAATACCAACAGGTTGAGCATTCGGGACTTGAGAGGCTATTCTTGTAAGATCACATAACTCACAATACAAAGAAACAAATTATGATTATATCCTTCTTATTATTGTTAACAAGACGATGAAAAATGGGACGGATATCGTGCTGACAGCCCCAGTCATTGCGTGCGTTCTGCCACTTTAGGCGCTAACCGCTTGAACTCAGCGGACGGCAGTAATTGGGCAGCAACGACATGAACGCGAAGGCCATTGTTTGCTGAGTTCAAGCGCTTAAGCGGCTTAAACTGGCAGAACGCACCCACTGTCTTTCCTTGAAATCTCTATAAAAAATGTGGTTATGTATGGCTTTTACGCTTGACGTGTAATATCAATTATCCGAGCAGGAGATAGTGTTCACAAATAAACTTCTTTCGGGAGTAAGATCACGAATAGAAAATAATTAAATATCAATGCCACCAATCTTACAAACCTAAAGTTATTAAAACTAGTGTTATAATTTTCAAATTCTAACACCGAAAACTGGGTTACAATGTGTAAGTTGTGAACGCAAAATAGTAAAATATATTTAGGGTTTGCTACCGGCTGTCAAAGTTAAGAAAACTAATTTAACGTCTAATCTTGAATCATAAAATATTATTGTCCATTTGGCTCCAGCTATTAAAATAATCTATATAAAGTATCAATAAAAATATTCAATAACAAAAAATAACTGGAAAAAAAATAAATGTCAATTTCACATTTTATTTGTTATAAAGTGGTAAATGGATAGATATTACCTTTCCTTTAAACTTACTTATAACTAAAACATTCTAATATCTGTTAATATATCCAACCTGTTCTAGACCATTCCAAAATGTGCAAAGTTTTTAGCACCATCAGCTTGGTTTTAAGTCCGGAAATTGTGATTCGGTGAAACTAATTTAGAGTCAAACTTTACACAAAACACTTTACTACTGAAGTGAAACTGGTTTACACCATCTAAATATATAGGATTTAGACACATTGTATTGTTTACGTCAAGTATGGCATTCTCGCGACAAACTCGTGACGTTACAGTTAACTCAAGTAACCTCGTTAGGGTTACTGTAGCTTACCTGACTGCTGGCATGGGTAACCTACGTCAAGCCCGCCCATATTTGAAATTGGTTGTACATGATGACAGTTGTATCCGTTTAGTCATAGTTTAGTTTGCGTTGATGATGTACTCCTATGATGAGGAACAAAGACTTTTAAGACCGGAAGAGGAAGCAATTGCTGAAGTCCATTTGAGGTAATCCAAAAGAATACTAACAATTAAGAGCACAAGTGCAATCCATCCTCTTCTTAAGCTACGGTTTTCAGATAGATACAATAATTTGATTAACGTGATGGAACAATTACTGCGCACCATGCTGGTCTAGGGCTATTGGGTGCATGTTGCCTTGCGTCGACCAAATTTACTATACTAAAAAGAGCGATAAGAACAATTGAGCTGGCCGACCAATCTACACACTGCACACATTTACCATTTACCAACAACTTGTACGAGCTAGAGAAGAGGTCCCACCTGAGATACGAAGAAGTGAGGCCACCCAACGTAGTCTCAGGAAAGCAGAAAATATTAAATACCGCAGCATAGAACCAAAACCAAGTCAACCAAGGACATACATCGTCAGCTACTTAATAAAGTTCCAACGAGCTCGCTACAAAAAAAAACCCTAGGATCTTAAAACCGGAGTGGAAGCCATCAGTACCTTCACAAGTCAAATACAAACAAGTCATAATGTACATAATTTCAATTACCACCTTAAAATAATTATGCCACAACAAAATAATCATAGTTATAAATGTATAATATAATGGCTGAACATTCTGAATGAAGAATTAGAAGACCAATTATATTTTAATAACTTTATTTTAAAACCCGTAAAAAATAAACACTGTCACAACAGTATAGCTCGCATCGTAAAAAGCAACAATAGTTACCAACGATTTAAAGACCATCTGCCAAGCTGCAGAAATAACTCTTATCAGAATGTACAGTAGCAACGAGTGATATTGATGATGCTGACCTATACAATTACTACAAAGACTGTGTTGTATCTCTAAAAGAGATTAGCATCTCCGTGCCGTTTACACCTTTTGGATTTTAACTACACATAATTATAAGTTTCAATTAAACTATCTAGCGTCGAGGATCTTTATTGTCACTTTAATTAGCTGATAACACGAACTGTGTACCACTTCCAACATTAAAGATTCCAAGTAGAATCGATACAATGAGCCAGTACCAAGTTGCACCGTTAGATGGATCTCATCCTCTGCTGTTAGATGGTAACTTATAGTATGGTAATTCCGTTGACGGACAGTACATTGTGCCTTCAATTATGCGGACTTTACAAATTGCCAGAATAAATCATGAACGTCATGCTGTTTTCGCAAATGAAAGGACCGTTCGGTGATTGTTTATGGTACGGCAAAGTTTCGGAAAAATGCTCGTTTACAATCGAAGGAGAGTAATGGGTTACTTAACTGTACCTAACAGATGTATTTTTTTTGTAATATGTAATTAGACGATCGGGAGAATGGCTTAACTTTCCAGAGGAAATGAGAACCAATAGGACTACACTTGCAATTAGTTCTAATCCCATTCCAATAATGGGAAAATTAGATGATGAACAGGAACAGTTACGCCAGCTTACAAAAATATAAGTCAAATGCACAAAAAGTGAAAGTCGTATAGCGATGGATCTAGCCACTGTCCATAGCATGCTCTCATGGCAGCAGCTCTGACATTTGTAATGATAGGGTTAATTTAGCAAAATACAGTAATTATTGTTGATGTCATATTTCGTACATTATACAAAAAGCTTGTTGTTCCGATAACATTCGGAAATTTAAAAAGTTCCAAAAATTGCAAATTGATAAAAGATATAAATTTCTGTTTGCCTTCCTTTGCAATCAAAATGGAAAAATTCGAATTATTGTTGTCGGTTGTTGTTGGTGGTACTTTTAAAACTGTTATGAACATGCGGCGGTTTCTTAATTCGGTGTTTTCGTTTGGCATCTTCAGCACTGATTATTTTATTTGATTCTATCTCCATTTCTTCCATGAAGCAATCAAACAAAATGAACCTGATGAAAGATTTATTTCTTCCATCAAGCAATAAAATAAAATGCACCTTATGGAAGAAATGGAGATAGAATGAAAAAAAAAATATTGAATGCTAAAGATGCCAAACGGAAACACCGAATTAGGAAACCGCCACATGTTCATGACATTTTTAACTAAAATCAACAACACGCAACACCTGGCCAGAATAATGCTGCTTGATGCAAGCGCCTCTAACCGCCATAGCCGGTACTATATGCTTATGAATGCACTGTGCAGTTCCCTACTGGAAATACCAGTTAAATGTAGTGTTGTTCGGAAACATTCACTCCCGTTCGTACGCGAACGAGAACGTGAACGTTTTAATATTCTCTGATGAGTTCTCGTTCGCGAACGAGAAGCATAAAACAAGTCCAGACCGTTCGCGTTCGCGTGTGTTAGGTAGACAAAATTTCCGCTGTTCTTCGTACGTGTGTGTATTGGTGAATCACACAGCGTGCGTTCATATATGTACCTATAAGTTGCATCGATACGTTCGCGAACGTTCACTGCTGTCGTTCTCGTTCATCGGTGAATGTAAGTGCTGCGTCAAACATTCGCGGAAAACTGGTGTGGTTCTATTTTATCTTCTATGCGTTTCGGATTTAGAAAGAAACTTGCAGGAGATGATCAGAAATTGTTCAGAACTCCCCAAGTATCACATCCACAACCACTATTTTTTTCACAGCCCCCACCCTCCCCTGCAATACCCTAAAAATGAGGCAAAATTTTCCCCAAATTTACAATTTACAAAGTTACGTGATTTATTATTTTTTGCAGAAATTACTATTATTGACTTATTCATATGTTTTTTTGTCATTTATTAACTAATTTAAAATTGTTTAAACAATTACCATTTGTTTAAACAAAAATATGCGATGTTACAAATATATTTTTCCATTTTTTGCAGAAAGTATTAAATTATTGGCTTTTTTGTCATTTATTAACTAATTAGCAATTTTTTAACAAATACTATTTGTTTAAACAAATATATTCAATGTTGCGGATATATTTTTTAAAGGAAATTATTATTGGGTTATTAGCATTTTTGTCATTTACAATTTGCCACTTGCTTACAAAAATATACAATAGTACGGACAAGTTTTCTTTTTTTGGAGAAGTTATTAGATTATTCTTCTTTGTCATTAATTCTTTGCAATTGGTTGCGTTTACACAATGCTCTCCCATCTGAGCTACTGAGGCTCAGATGGGAGAGCATTGTGCTACAAACGCAAAGGTCCCTGGTTCGAATTCAGGTTGTGGCTGTAATATTTGATTTATTTAAAAAATTGCATCCCGCCTGGATATCACCATCTTAGATACATTGAATATTTCATCATTACGGTAGTATAAGTTGAGTTATCGGCGATTAACACGAATCTTTACGGTAGTATGTCCGAATGATACGGTATGTCCGTATATTCATTTCTAGTTAATTTAAAATTGTTTAATCAATTACCATTTGTTTAAACAATAATATACGATGTTACGAGCATATTTTTCCATTTCTTGAAAAAATTATTAAATTATTATTTTCTTTAGTCATTTATTAACTAATTAGCAATTGTTTAAACAATTACCATTTGTTTCAAACAAAAATATTTGATGTTACGCACATATATTTCTAATTGTGTACAAATTATTAGATTATTGGTTTTTTTGTCATTTATTAACTAATTTGCAATTGTTTAAACAAATACCATTTATAGGTTAATTTGACAAGTTATGTCGTTAAACATTTTCATTTGTAAATACCATTTATTTAAACAAATGTATACATTGTAATGGACATAATTTTCTACAGTTGCATAAATTATTACTAGATTATTGGCATTTTTTTAACATTTATTAACTAATTTGTAATTGTTTAAACAAATACTATTTGTTTAAAAAATACTATTTGATTAAACAAATATATGCATTATTACGGATATAGTTTTATATTTATTGCAGAAACTATTATTATATTATTGAGTTTTTGTCATTTATTAAGGAATTCGCAATTCTTTAAACAATTACCATTTGTTTAAACAAAAATTTACAATGTTTTTGTTTTTCTTTTTGTAGTAATTATTATTGTTACATTGTTGGCATGTTTTTTGTAATTTGTTACTTAATGTGCAATTGTTTGAACAAATAAATTTGTATAAACAATAATATACAATGTTAGTATGTATTTCTTGGCAAAAATTATTGTAGGATTTCTGGTTTCTAATTTTGGAGGTTTTACGCTATCGGTCAAACACTAATTATTACTATTTTGACTATTGCAAATTAGTTAATTAATGACTAACAATGCCAACAATCTAATAATAATTTCTCAAAAGAAATATATGTCCATTACAATGTATAAATTTGTTTAAACAATTGCAAATTAGTTAATAAATGACAAAACAGCCAATAATCTAATAATTTCTGCACAATTAGAAAAATATGTGCGTAACATCAAATATTTTTGTTTAAACAAATGGCCATTGTTTAAACAATTGCTAAATAGTTAATAAGTGACAAAGAAACAAGAATTTAATAATTTTTGCAAAAAATGGAAAAATATGTTCGTAACATCGTATATTTTTGTTTAAACAAAAAGTAATTGTTTAAACAATTTTAAATTAATAATAATAATAAATGACAAACAATATGTCAATAATTCAATAATAGTAATTTCTGCAAAAAAAATAATGAAATGACGTAACTTAAATAAAAATTTTGCCTGATTTTTAGGGTACTGCAGGGGAGGGTGGGGGCTGTGAAAAAAATACTGGTTGTGGATTTGATCCTTGGGGAGGTCTGAATAATTTCTGATAATCTCCCGCAACTTTTTTTATAAATCGGAAACGCATGGAAGATAGAATAGAACCACACCAACTTTCCGCGAATGGTTGACGCAGCACTTACATTCACATATGAACGCGAACGACAGCAGTGACCGTTCGCGAACGTATCGATGCAACTGATAGCTACATATAAGAACGCACGCTGTGTGACTCACCAATACACACGCGTACGAACAACAGCAGAAATGTTTGGTACCTAACATACGCGAACGCGAACGATCTGGACTTGTTTTATGCTTCTCGTTCGCGAACGAGAACGCATCAGAGAATATTGAAACGTTCACGTTCACGTGTAAAATCATAAATGTACGTACGCGAACGTTCATAAATGAATATTTCCGAACCCTGGTTTGAAGTGCCGTTGTTCCAATTTCTAACTGGATGTCAAAAATCTAAAGAATTTACATGTGCTATTCAGTCCTGTATTGTTGCAGTTCACCTGACACTTATTGTGGCCCATTTGACATGCTTGTAAAATGATACGTATTATGTTTCTGACAGTTCGTAACAGCAAAATAACCACTGTGTATTGCACTGCGCAACTGTGTTTCGTTTTATTAATCCCATCCACAGAGTTTGCACAATATATTTTAATATTTGTGATAATTTTAATTATAGTTTGCACTAAAGACGGGGAAACCCATAAATTTTGCAGACTGGACTCCAAACTCATCAACCATATTACAACGTTTTGTTTGATAATTGGTGTTTGATAAAATTTAAGAAAACCAAACATTTGCCTCAGGATTGGTATTAATCTATCGAGAATAAAATGAAAATAAAATATTTATTTTTATGAAAAATAATTGTGATTTAGAAAATAAACTGCTTCCGGGTTATGCCGTGTGTTAAGATTTGTAAATGCTGTCGTTTCGCGAACCATGTTGCAGTATTCTATTAGCTTTCAAATTTACAGCATTTACAAATCTTGACACACGGCATAACCCGGAAGCAGTTTATTTTCTAAATGATTCTGGCCGTGGAAGCCTACGTACTTACTTAATAATTGTGATGTTTTGAAAACGTAAAAATGGTTTCCAGGTTACCGTCGAGTAATAACTAATAACCAAACTCTCATTTTTTCGTCTGCCGCACACCCAACGAGCATCTTCAGTGGCACGTACTTTCCCACAAAAATTTATTCGAAATTAGGCGATACATCTGTAAGTGCCCTTTAAAATATTGTTTTAGCTCAAGTATATTTATTTAATAATGACTAAATTTGCATTAGTGGGGTATACTTGCTCTTTAAGGAGCAAGTATACCCCACTAATGAAAATATTTGTTAGTGTTTTGAGAAAAACTATTTGCAATGGAAACTAACCACAGGTGATATATGACGTAGAAAAACGCATAAAACAAACGCTAACGTCAAAGGTATCTTAGAAAAAACAATTTTTTTCTAAATCGCGGGTTCGAAATCACGTAAAAACGATAAATAATTCAAACTAAGTTCAAAGGTAAAACCTTTCTATTTTTTTATGTTCTATTTTGGAAAGTCATTTTCATAAAATAATAATGTATACTAAAAGAAATGAATGTCGTTATTTAATATTTTAGTACTTTTATATACTTTCCAATATGCAATACTACATCAGAAAACCACTCTAAAAATTTCATATCTCTACAATGCGTATTAACGCTAGGCTTTCGAACCTACGCACGGTACACTTCCGGTAGACTACATCATTAATAGATACAGTAGTGCAGATATGTGTGCTCCCAAATAATTTTAATTTTAAATATATTGTTGAATTTCTAATGGTTCCGACATGTTTTGCAAATCCTCATTTGACATCTTTTTGGGTACTTTTTGATTTTCAATTACATTTTTACGTTACATTTCAGTTTTATTTTTGTTTGCCAATGAATTGGTTCTAAACAAATAACACTTTTGATTTTCTTATGGATGCCATAATGGTTTGCTTACATATCCGTGATCATGTTTTTCTAAGTAATTTTATATGTCACTCTTTGATATTGTGTATGTTTAATCAGATATCTCAAGTTGCTGAAAAATATTATTAGTTGTATGTCACTTGAATGTACAATGTACATATCAATGTACATAGTAGGTACATTAATTTAGAATTTGTATATTCCATGACATGTAATTTTCATCGATTTTCAAATAAAACTAATTTTCAGGAATTTTAGCCATCGGATTAATTATAATAAACATATACAAGGTGTCCCATACAGATTACGACAAACTGAAAGGGTCACTTAAAAAAAGCATTTATTGTCAATAAAGTCATGTCCGGAAAAGAACCGCTTATGCATACCCGGAATAAAACAGAAATATACTGGCAACATGTTTTCTTTCAAAGTGCAAAAACAGTTCAATACAAACGTTACACGGTAAGCATGTCTAGACATGTCTTGTAGACATGTCTAGACATGTCATGTCTTGTTCGGAGCATGTCTTCCGTTTAGATAGGCGTCTTGTAGACCAGACCTTTTTCGTGCACAGATGAAAATGTCATATAGATTTAGTATACTAGTACATACTGGTACATACTGATATCTTTGAAATCATAGGATTGAACTGTTTCCTCAACGGATTATTTGAGAGTACACAAATCTGCAGCACCTTGTCCATTTATCGACTTTCTATCGCTAATAATAACAAACGTAGTTATATATATATATATATATATATATATATATATATATATATATAGGTATGAATATATTCGACCTCTTTAACTAGGAGATTGTTTAATAGGGTGAAAGTCGTGTTGCACATAAAGGAGCTGTTATTTAGTAAGCCTTTATTTTAATTCTTATATTTCGCTAATAATTTTTAGCATCTTCATGAGAACTAAAACGATTATAAACAACAGTTAGTCTGAACTTATTCTAAAGGTGTTAAAATTACTTACAAAATGTGGCTGTTGCTTATTGATGTGATTAAAACAGTAATAGACATCAGGTGTTATTTACGGCACAATTTGGTTCAGCGAAAACGGAAAATGTTACTGCACCATGCTTCACTGGGGCATTTTTAACCAAACTAAAATTTATATGTTTTTTTTTACATGTGGTAAGTTCAACACGAATGAAGGACACTAGGGAAAAATTCGAACGGCAAGCGGGACTAGTTTGTCTTGAAATTATTTAAAACTTGATTTGGAAAGTGGTGGGTCAGGGTTAATTAAACTATGGGGCAGTTCCAAATGCTAATCAGGTATTTTTAGTTTCTGGATATTAACTACTCCGGACCATGTTTCAGAAGGTAAGTGTAAGTGTTGTTCAAATTTTCTATATCTTTGTTACTATTCATGCAATTACCCTCTATTTCATTAATTAGGCACATTTCCATGAAAAGACGCTTATGGTCATTGCGTTCCGTCCTGAGTGCCCTGACACCATCGTAGTCTGCCTCATGTCTCGACTCGTTGACATGAATCGACAAACCACAAGCCCGAGGTTTCGTGGCCGTGTCTAATACCATCACGGTTGGTAATTTATTTACTAATCTGAAAGATAAGACACCTATCTTACAAAAGAGTGGTGTCATTTACGAAATTTCCTGTATGAACTGCCCATTGACCTATAGAGGCCAAACAACCCAAAGATTGGGTCAACGTGTAACTCAGCATAAGAGTGATGTGAAGAGAAAACCTCGGGCTTGTGGTTTGTCGATTCATGTCAACGAGTCGAGACATGAGGCAGACTACGATGGTGTCAGGCTACTCAGAACGGAACGCAATGACCAAAAGCGTCTTTTCATGAAAATGTGCCTAATTAATGAAATAGAGGGTAATTGCATGAATAGTAACAAAGATATAGAAAATTTGAACAACACTTACAGTTACCTTCTGAAACATGGTCCGGAGTAGTTAATATCCAGAAACTAAAAATACCTGATTAGCATTTGGAACTGCCCCATAGTTTAATTAACCCTGACCCACCACTTTCCAAATCAAGTTTTAAATAATTTCAACACAAACTGGTCCCGCTTGCCGTTCGAATTTTTCCCTAGTGTCCTTCATTCGTGTTGAACTGACCACATGTCAAAAAAACCATATAAATTTTAGTTTGGTTAAAAACGCCCCAGTGAAGCATGGTGCAGTAACATTTTCCGTTTTCGCTTAACCAAATTGTGCCGTAAATAACACCTGATGTCTATTACTGTTTTAATTACATCTATAAGCAACAGCCACATTTTGTAAGTAATTTTAACACCTTTAGAATAAGTTCAGACTAACTGTTGTTTATAATCGTTTTAGTTCTCATGAAGATGCTAAAAATTATTAGCGAAATATAAGAATTAAAATAAAGGCTTACTAAATAACAGCTCCTTTATTTGCAACACGACTTTCACCCTATTAAACAATCTCCTATATATATATATATATATATATATATATATATATATATATATATATATATATATATATATAATATATTTCCTATAACTGAGAAAGAATGCATTATATACGTATCATGATATTTTGTTAATTCGGGTTAGCCAGACCACATTACTATTAGAGTACATTATATATTCTGCTAGAATTGAGCAAAATCATTTTACACTGCAGCATGGTTGTTATTGTGAAATATCAGCTTCACCGAATTCTTTCCCAGTTTGTTACATAGCTTGAAACCTCAAGGAAAGTCCCCATATAATGGATGACTAATTAATTGCATATTGACACATTAAAATAACACTTTTAGTGATTCCACAAAGGACATCCACAAGCCTATTAAGATGATGACTTTATACGTACAATGTCGTCACCCATCAAACGGATGAATATTCATCATCTAGCAATACCATTAGTGTTCCACCACAATTATATTTAGAGTTGTAGGTGTGAAGTTGTGCCTGGCCTAGCATGCGAGTTAGTCTCCTCTTCCTATGAAAAACATGCAACTGCCATTTGGCGGGGTTCACTGAGCCGCAAGGTCCACCAAGGACGAGTTACCTACACCGAGATGACGTCACCTATAGCAGCGGTCAATAGGCGGTGCGCGGCAATGCTCAATACACTTCACTTGTTTACGACCGTCGATAGTAACGCGATGCTCTTCTAGCACTTTTAGCTGTCGCTTTGCCCCATGAGACTTTGGAGTGCATATGTAATTTCTGCCAGTGGCGTCGCGTCAGTCACCTGGTCTATTGGCATTAGTCTCTCATTTTCGTAGGGCATAAGAACCTAGTGGTGTATGTACACTATATTTGTAATTATATGTAACAATAATTAATCCGGTGTTTACAGACAACACGTCTTTATGTTTTTTTTTGTACATAAACACCGTAATATGAACCATAGAACTGTTGGAAATATCCCGAGATTTCACGTCCAAATTTGACCCTCATTCAACATCATGGCGAAAACATTACTTTTAATCTGATTTAAAATAAAATGGAGAAAAGGGAATGTTCTCTTTTCTCTTTGTTCCCTCGGTTATAGAAGAAAATATGTAGTTTATAAATGATGGCAAACCTTTCTACGCTCACTCATTAATATTTGATCATAACAGTAACAAGCAGGGTTTGTCTGGGGCACAGATCTGTGGCTGTCATATGACTATGTTCAAACACCACGCTCCTGAGCGTCCACATTTCTCTCTATCGAGGGTCGCAATTGTTTCTATCGACAACCCTGCCAAAAATTTTGTGTGGAGTGAGAAGCCGAGCATCCATCATTCTGTAGTATAATATTACAATATTACACCAACCGGCTATGGGTAGAAAAAGAAATGTGAGCGCACACGATCGCTAGATTAGTGATGACAGATTACAGAATCTGCCAACTGACGTTCTACGGATACAAACGCGTATACCTAGTAAAAGTAAACCATTATACATACCATATTATATTTGTCATTTCATAATTTTATTGTTTATTAATACGTATATAACACAATTATGTGCATATTACATGTATATTGTATGTATCATACATTATTGTAATTATACGTACTATATAATACATACACACTATTTTGCCAACATTCTCAAAGGTGTTAGAATCTTGTCACCTCGCAAGACTGCTGTCCTGTGGAGGAGTACCATTGAGGCAGTTAGACTTCTGCCTAACTTTGTGCGGGATGCCATGGAGTGGGGAAAGTTGGCAGAGACAACCCTGAGTCATCTCTCAAAAGCCTTCGACACCATCGATCGAGGTGCCACAGAAGCTTATGAAGTCCTATTTTCTGGTCTAAAGCAGGAGTTTTTGCATGTGGCAGAGTGAGCTCCTGCCTGCCAAGTGAGATGGGTATGGCCCAGGGTTCCCTCAAAGGGCCAATTTTGTTCTTGTCATCAACGGCAGGCCGGATTTTGTCAATTAGCCGTGTTGTTTGCGGATGATACAACGCTCCGTGCTAATAAGACCAGTGTGGAGCTGCTCGAGAGGGCTTCTGCGCGGGTCTTAGCACAGGCATTAAGGTGGTTCAAGAAGAAGAGCCTGCAAATCAAAGCGGACAAAACACAGCTTATTAAATTCACCACAAGGAGAAATACAAACACCGAGATCCCTCCATACTCCGCGAAACTGTTGGGAAACTGCTTGGTTGGAATGTTTCTTCTTCATCTACTTGACACGTTTCTTCAAGATCACTAAATTCCTCAGCTGGCAAGTCATTCCCTAGGCTCAAGCAAACACTCGGCTTTTCAATTTCAGTGGAACTGTCTTGTAAGTGATTTAAATCTTGCACTATATTTTCAATCTATGAACAATTTTACTGACGTTATTTAACATAATTTGTGCAATGCAGTCCGTGTTTACGAGCTCGATTACTTTCGCAACTTGTTTCGAAATTACAAGAAACGGTTTACGCAAAAATTAAATGAAAAATACTAAAATAAAGATTTTTCGCAGTTTTCTCGGATGTTTTGAGGTTATGATCTACAACTTTTGTATTGGATACTTTTTGATTCTAAGGCAAAAAATGATGTGAAGCTTTATTATTCTAATTTAACCTTTATGGCATTACTGTAAAAAAATAAGTTTTAATTGAATGGTGTTATCAGTGTATCAATTTTATTAAAAATTTAAACAAATTAACAACAATTACTAAACAAAATTGTTACAAAAGACATTTTTCAGTTTTCTCAATTTTTGAAGATGTGAAATAGGGACTATTATTTTTTATTATTGTATCAAAAAGTACATCTAAAAACAAATGAAAAATGAGCTTCAGAAGAACTCCGTACCATAATTTTTCAACATAGAATTTAATTGAGAAAAGGAAAACAACAGTTTTTGACTGAAAAATGCAATATCTTCTTAGTTTTTGTATATAACAAAAAATGTATGCTTATTTAAGATATAAAAATCCGATGTGTCCAGACACATAACTTCATCATACTAAAAGCATTGTCAAATGGTGTAAAACTCTATCAAACGCTGACGTTTTGACAATACTCATATTACCAAAAAATGTCATAGATAAAAATTATACAAAATTTCCTCTACTTTAATTTATTAGTTAACTAGTTTGACGACATTACAGAAATAGCAGCTTATTTGCAAAATCGTTGAAAACTGCTAAGAGTAAACCTCCAGTTCCTTTATACCCTTTTGAACAAAACTTTCAGCTATAAGTTTAGTCATCAAACTTCTAAATATGAAGTTTCGTCCCGATACCTTTAGTAGTTTCTCCGAAATCGTCGCCACAAGAAAATGGACACACACGCATACGCACAGGATCTCTCTCGCGCTCACACTCGCACACCCAGATTTTCTTTTTGTAAATTGGTCAAAAATGTTCAGGTGACCCAAAAGGACATATTTCCGGTAAAATTTCAAAACTTTTATTCGACACGATTACAATAGCTACTTGAATTATTTTTGTGCACTGGCATTTGCGATTTTCTCTGAAATTTTGAGGTCATAGTAAAAAGTGACCCGTATGAAAGTTTTATATTTTTTATCATCTACAAATTTCTGTAGGATATTATTTGAGTTTCGCCGGAAAACGCAATAATATATTTTGCACCCACTTTTCACCCCCCCCCCCCCCAAATTAACACTATACCACCCCCGGCCTTGCATTTGTTTTGTTTACGTTCATTATCAGCCTCTTTACCATTTTCAATGTAAAAAGTCCTGTCTACAATTATTAATACTGGTTTTGGCTTCTAAATCAGTTAATATACCTGCATCAGTCGATAATGTGTATGTTTATCCTATTTTGCAATAGAAGGGAGGTCGCTCATAAAGTCGACGTAGTGGAAGTCTGGCGAGTGGTTCTATGCACATAAGCCACTACCCTGGGTGCAGACTGACGTATTTACATGGGAGGCCACATCAATATACGAACGACCTCCAAAAAATAGTAGATAACACAACATTATTAGGCCTTGACCGCTTTCCTAATAATTTAAAAGTTAATATTATTAGATAATAACATTTAGGGGTAATAACATAAGGGTTGTATAATTATCAGTATTCTAAAAAGATTGATGTTTTCCATAATTATATCACCTTAAGTGTCTGCGACCGAAGTTACATATGAAATTAAAAAGCATTTCAATTACATATATTGTAATAAATATTTTGGTCTCCGTTAATTTTTGCCGCTCACTGTATAGCTATGACAAAAAATATACTACTGAATATGTTTGTTTAGAATAATTGTTTAGTAGGATGACGCCTTTTCTATTCTCCATAATAATTTATGATATATACCTACAAACTTAACAGACGTTTATACAATACCGTCGGGTGTAGGAAACCAAAGTTGCTGCGATCTCGATGAAACACGAGTGCAGTTTGAGAAAGTTGCCCCCACCCCTTGGTATACCCTGGTATACTAGTCAAATGGTCGGGTCAGCGATACAAGCATTCTACAGTTGTTGGCGGTACTATGTCCACAAGGCGTAAATGGTGCAGCTACTAAAAGTTACAGTTATCTGTAGTGTAGTCCAATCAGATTTGTATTATTTATTACAATGTTGCATTTGTTATTATTTCTTCCTGTATTATTACAGTTGACAACGCAACACTTATTGTGTCCCGTTACGATAATTTAGAGAAACAATCTGTTATGAGTTCTGATAGATCGGAACAAAACACAATGCGCCTTGCACTAGTGCGCAAAGTGTTGGCCGGTATTTCTCCGCTACGGGGGCTTAGATCGTTTCGCAACTCTCTTCCACAGAGTATGCATAGGGCCAATAGAGCAATGCTCTGTCAGTGGACAGTAGATACAATCGACCCGCAATAACGGCCATTGCTAGAATAATTCTATACTAAACCGTGATGATTGTCTTTTATCGATTTGCGGGAGGAAAATCAGGTACACTTAATCGCACGCCTCTGCGTTTTGTTACATCTGTGTGTTGCTCGTGAAGACCTTACTGCCAATTCGCTAACGAATTAGAAGACGGCCGGCTTTATCGCCCAATAAAACCTGGAATTTGAGGGGCATAACTAGGCAGGCAGTTGGGTACACTTAGGTACCGAGGTCGCTGTTTATTTTATACTGACGAGATAAATCTGCCTGCCTCGCTGCGAATAGTTCGAGTGAAGACTCGACTGGCGACCGGCAAATTAAAAATGCGCGAGAAGGGTAATTCGAGATGAAATTCAAGGATGTGCGCCCGATGTCAGTCCCGATATAAATCTTTATAATTCCGTAGGAACACGGCTCCTCGCGCTACAGGATGTCTTTCGCTGAGAAAAAAATGTGGTGTAGTGTAGCTGAAGAGCGGGTACGGGCGGTTGTCGGCGCCATTTTTGCTTCCACGTTGATATACTGCCTGATAAGCACACGGCGGCTTACTCCCTAACTCCCTTTGTGTACCTACAAAATTACCACGCGGTCAAGTAAATTTTCCGTAAACGGATCCTCATTCTTAGAACTATCAAAAATAGGTTTGTTCAAGCAGAGAATTCGTTATTAGTTTATGAGTAATTCGTTCCTTTATGAATGCGCATGAGCGACCAATGATTAATTATGAACTACTACGGTATTTGCGACAGCTCGAACACCAAAATAAAGCAAACATCGATCTGAACGAACTTAACCTAAAAGCCTAGGTTATATAGATCGGATCTATCTTTCTCAGACAAACATCTCCACATGAACCAGAATGTTCAACGGGTAGGTCGAGTTTTTCTTATTTGTTGTTATTGTGTGGTAAATGTTATTATTTTTGAAGAATATAATGCTCCCATTGAGAAACTTCTTCTTAGTCTCCTATTCTAAGCTACAAGGAAGAAATTCAACTGATTAAGGCAACAATTTGTTTTAATTCAGACAATCAAATTGAAGATTGGCAGTGTGATAATTGGCATTATCTTTGTTTGTGGGATCAATGTTACTGTGCGTTGGTCTGTGAGAGACATTCAAGAATTCTTATCGCGTATAATTCGACGGCCGATTATAGCCGGCTCTGCTTTTTTTGTGTATGACATAAATTATTCTACGCGATAATGTGAAACGCATTGATCCGTGTGAAACTTTTTAATGGAGTTTGTTCCCATGCATTTGAGGGTTTTTTTTTTGGTAATAGATTTGTGACTTTTGTCATAAACTGCATAATATACTGCTAAGCGAGATATTTATGGTTTTAGTACGGCTGGCTTGCTATCTACACATTTTGTTTAACTTGACGTGTGGACCTTTTTTCTTCTAATATGAAGTCAAGGAGAGGGAAGTTTGAATAAATAGGGGAGGCGTAAATTTGTTGACAGCCAGAAGAGATTCAGAGTGGTTTGAGATGTAAAACAAACCAGTCGCAAGCATCCAGCTTGCTTAATATTAAAATGTAGTTTTTTAGTGTGTGCTTTTGTAAATGGTAAGCCGATCATTACTTCCTTACTTTGTGTTTAATTTTAATTTAATGTGTTTTTGTATAATCTGACAACTCCTCAAAATATTCGGTAGATTTAGAGTTTCATTTCATTGTTTTTATTCTTTTGTTTTAATTGTAAATAAATATTTGTTATTCTTTTATTGAGATTTGAGTTTTACTTTTGAGTAAGTTTCTTTTAGTATTTAAAGTGAGCAAACCAGCTACAATTTAATGGTAGAGATTTTGATTACATTTTTATTGAGTTCAAATAGTGATTATCATGGTAAGTGTGATGAGCTTTGTCTGATAAAATGCTGCATTGGTCCTATTGCAAGAACTTACGTGCTGAGCGTGTTTAGAATGATGAATTTTATAATGGTTGAGGTTGTGGTACTTAGATAAAGTTCTTAAAACTAAAAAGTATGGTTAATTTATAACCAGATTTTACCCAACCGACCAACTATTACAGCAGCACAATTTCGTAGTATGTAAGAATAACATGTTACACATTGCATAAATACACATCTTGCGCAGCTTGCAGATTGTTATAGGGTCAGCAAATGTCGGGGGAATAAATAGCCACCGTCTACCTGTTGTCACCCAATATGTAAAATTCCCTACATGTCTCCACCTATATTTCAGACAGTGGAGATCTTCTGAAGAAAAACTATCATAAACAAATCCTGAATGGCCCATAAAAATGTCACTGATTTTTCACTTGCAATCACAAACAGAATTTAAAGAAGAATCAATGCTTCATCATTAATATATGTAATATGTAATTTAGAGCACAACACTATACCGCAAAAGTTTGGCGAGTTGTTGACATTCAATACGAAAGCGAAACAAAGCTAAAACTACTGCGCATGACAGCAACAGTTATGCAGATCAATTCCTTGAAAATTCCCAAACTTTAATACCTGTGTCTGTGTATACACTGTTTCCAATTAATCCTGATTTCTGCTCGAACAGCTGACTACCAGTTGGAAAAGTCAGAATCCAGGACTTGTGTGCTGCTCGAAAACCACTAGAGAAATTCGCCTGCGTCTCCCAATTTACAGACTCGTTTCGCTGCAGGTCGAACAAACCTTATACTCGAAACGTTTAAATTAAACTTTGATTAGAATTTAGAGCCAATCCCAAATTGTGGAGTCATATATTCCGACTAAACTAAACAAATATGCTTTGCGTTAAGTTTGATTTGTAAGTTGTTTAGTTTAGGGCCAATCGCGCATAACTGGACAGGCTCCTCAGTCAGATGGTGAAGGAACAGGCGACCGTCACCAAAGTACTGAACGTTCTCCTGAACAGGTCAAGTTTTTCCACGCCAGTAGAAGCAGGCTGGTCTGGAACTTGTACTCAAACCAACCCATAACACCGTCCAGAAAACCTACCGTCCCATTTGCCTCCTGAATGCGTGGAAAATGTTTTTGAACTGCTGATAAAGACCAGGTCCGGCAAAAGATTAGAAGTGTAACCTCATCTCTCTCCGGAACAATACAGTTTCAGGGTAAATAAATTAACATAAAACGCTCTAAACGTTCATTGAGGCGTACGAACCCTCTGGCAGGCCAGGCAGAAGGCTTTTGCGCTAGGGATAATACCCTATAAAAAATGAATGTCCTGGGGTATATCTAGTGTGCAGACTTCCGGGGTCTGAGTGAACGATATCTTGATTTCTGGGTGGAAACCGCGTTGATGACTGAAATAATCAGAATGTTTCAGTCCCGCGCGGTTTCCGCCCGGAAATCAATATTTCGGTTTTAGTCATATTTAGTCGTTTTTATTTGCCAATATCTATTTCCATCTTCTACTCTGTTGACATCTACTTCTTCTGCTCTCTTCCATTTCATGAATTATGGCACCCAAGTATTTAGAACTTTCTACATTTCCTGGAATTTCATTCCTGGTTTTGATTTATGATTTCTATTCATCATAACTTCATATCTTTCCTGTATTACATGGTATTATGCCTTCATCAATTTAGTTTAGAATTTGAATATTATATTAATTTTGTGATAACCACATAAAGATATGGGTCTCATATGGTCTTTCTAAAATTGTATTCTGTTTTTAGTGGCAGATAATAGTCGTAGCAATTAAACGCGTCACTTTGCTCAAATGCGTATTGCGAAAATTTAATGTAAGATTTATAACAGCATTTACACCCTACGTATAAAATATATAGACCGTGGATCATCTTTCATAATACGTATGAAATCTTGCCACATTCAAGGTAAAATCCTGCATGATTCTTCTATAGCTAACGGACAAAACATAAAACGAGAAATTCTTAGCCTGACTATTTATAATTGATAAATAATTAAGTCCACGAAGATATTGGTATTTTTCCTGCACGTTCAGTTGTCTCAAATTACATTATTCCTATATATTACCAATGCATAATTGCGCCAATTATTTCTTTTCTAGTTTGCCAATTAACAGCACAGTTTAGTTACGCGTGCATTATCCGATTTTCTTGATGTAATTTTATAACTCCTAACAAGTCTTTTCGTATGTTTACAGTAAACATTATATACAAGACAATTAGCATAGTAGAGTGTTCAATATTGCAGTTATAGTATTTGACATATCGAATGAAAAAATCTTCTGGGTTTAGATTGCACTTGATCTAATCTCTTCTCTACTCGGAGCACCTACGAATGAGTGATGAGTGATGACATTACATTACTTTAAGTTACTTTAGGTTTGTTTCAACATGCACGAATACCGTTCATGTATTATTTTTATGTGATGGACCGATATATGGCTTTTCGCTATAACAGCCATTTGAAATTATAACCAGGTCAAGTTTTACGGCTATTATTTTTTTGTCAAGGGGTACTTTTGGAGCAGGCAATTCGTTAAAAAGTACATTGCTATACAGCAAACAAATAAAGGCAACCCTATACCTTCGTTATGCCAGTACATCCTGAAGAATTTGGCAGTATGATTACGAAAAGTCTGGAGACAGTCGTGTTAGTTAACTATACGAGGCTATCGTTAAAAGCGAAAATTGATGGTATTTCATTGGGAATATTTGTGCGTTTCGTACACTTAACACAGTAAGCGCCGAGGAACAGATCAGAAACAGAATTGTTCTTTCTCGCTTACTTACATTTGTTAGAGTTTTCTTGATCATTTTTAGATAATTTTCGAGCGTCTGGCCAAGTTATCCGTCAATTTTCTGTAACAGAACGAACAAGACTATGCTGAGGTGAGCGTTATTCCAAAATCCATTGACAGATCCATGACTGGTCCACAGAGTGTGTAATAAATGTCCGTCCTTATGACTCAAAGGTCTATGATTATTTTCCTAACTTCGTAGGGTTGCTCTTTGGACCAGAAACAAAAATATTTCTGGTTATTATTCTTCTCTAAAGCATTAAGGGCATAAGCTATGGTTGATCTTGGGTATGTGCTGGGTTGATGTGTAGACGATGACAATGGGTGAATTCGTGATGAGTGGCAAGCAATGTTCTTAAAAGACAACCCTTCTAATCAGCAACCGCCTGTCCAACCGTCCACCTCGAATACAGGCACTCCGGTTCGTTATGCTAAGCTGCATAGTTATGTGTACTGCTATTGCATGCCACAGCTTGCAACTTACACCCCACCAGACTCCGTGGCTCAAATCTTTCTTACTATTCTTGTTAATAGTCTCCATTGTTTTTCGTACGACCCATATTATTGCCAAATGTTCTCATAGAAAGCTTACAGCGGTTCCTCTTGCGAGCCAGCGCTGGTTCTCAAGCGCAATCGCCCAACATTTGTTCAATGTTCATTGGTATACGCTGGTTCATTTTAATAGGCCGTAATTTTCTTATTCGCGTGATATGCCGCTAATAAATCGTGTTTCCTAAAGGAGGAAAATAGTGTGTTAAATTTTCACTAACCTTTTGTGCCTAATTAATAAAATTATATACAGGGTGGGGTATAATAAACCAATAAATAATAATTTTTGTTATTTCTTGCGTTTGCAAATGAAAGCTCAAGATAATTTTACGATGACCACCTGTTCCGAAGAACTTTGGTAAAAAAAATCACAACCTAATCCGAAGAACTGTGCCAAAAAAATCTCAACTAGCTCCAAAGAGCTGTGACAAACAAAAAACAATCTCTTGCGGCACCTGAGACAAAAAAAAAACACCTCGGGTCCGGGCGTGAAGCGCCCTGTCCGCTACTGGTTCATAACATAAATAATATTGGTTGTCAATTTCTTCGGCTTCCATTTTTTTTTCGGAAATGACCTGATCTTTGACATTTTAAACTTGCGATATTTTCAATCAGGATGATATTCTAATACCGAAACATAATGATTGACAATTTTTTACTGCTTCCGGTGTTACGGGAAATGCCATTGCCTTTAAAATTGTAAACTACAGGTTATACTTTGCTTTCGATAGTATCAATCGGGATGATATTCCAAGCACAAAACGTATCGATTGTACATTTTAACGGCTCAAATGATATGAACAGCTTTAGTTTCATGAGTATTAAAATTTTAGACTGCAACCATAACAACAGTCTGTTTTTAAAGATGTACCACATAAATTCTACGAAAACCTTATGAATTTTAGAAATTCTTTAGAAGGTCTTACCAACATACATTCACTTATAATTGATGTTGATAAACAACCAGAGCTGTGAGGTATTGAAATGTTACTTGTAGTGACGGTCATGCAGTGTGCGAGGCACACGGCTAAAGATCAAGAAATTTTCCCAAATGCAGAGCTGTCGCACATTTTACCAGTTTCAGATCCTAAGCATTTCCACAAAATCAACAAAGCATGTATGAGCAGAGTTCTATGACAAGCCGTGTTGGAGAAATACATAATACTAATATACTGTCAATTGAAGTAAGCAAAGTGGTATTATATCATTTGATTTAACGCTAGTTAAATAGACAGTACTTACGATTCATAAAAAGAAAACATAGGGGTAAAATTACTCACATAGCTGCTATAAAACATATTTCGGCATTTGACATATCCTTTAAGTACTTTAAGTACTCGAAAACAAAACGTTGCAGACGGAAGAAAATGTTTGAAATGTTGTTTTGACTTGTATTGTGAAGGACAACAGATATATTTCTTTTTAATTTGAAGTACGGTTTTTTTATAGAAAAGTTGCAAGTTTTATGGGGAAAAGTAAATAACTTCCGTCAGATCTATTTTCTGTTCATGTGCTTCAATTTTAAAGAAATTTTTATAAAGTTGCTATTTTCCATAGTATATTAATAGGTATATTAATGCAACAAAATATTTAATATGGATGGTACTCATTTATTTTGAGCAATATCATTTATTTCTTGTTTTGTTTTTATATTATTGGACTCTTCATAACTGGTGAAAAAAACGATGTACATGGCAATACTCATACGTGGGATATTTGCATATAATTAGTCTTTACATGTAAACCCCGTTGAAGAACATAAGCAATTCTGGTAATAGCATATATGCAGACCAAGCCAAAGTAAAGCAATAAATGGTCAATTTGCTCAGTTATTAAGCAATCCTCATTTTAATACATGTACTACAACAACAAGAAGTTTACCCGGGCAGTAATAACTTGTTTAAAATATCCTACAGAGCACCGATCATTCCACCAACTCTGCTGCTTCGAGCTCCCATGCATTGAAGCTAATTTTAGCCCAAAGTCGTGGGTTTCTATATTACGAATATTAACAACCTATTTTATTGCTCGTGTATGTGGTACCTACCAGACATTGCATGTTGCTGTTGAGTACACTGGCCACAATAACTCTTCTTCTCAGCGAATACACCAGTATTTTTGCACGAAAAGGGAAGATCGCATCCTTCCCATGCATACTGCAATTACATTAAATTACATATCTCATCGTAAAATTGAATATTATACCCATCACCTGAATTCGTATTATTGCGACTTGTAATACTTTTGACCTTCAAAGTACCTACATTTTTAGTGTTATCCTGGATATATGTATACGGCAATTAAGGAAATTCTTTGTCAAGCTATTAGCCGCTTGGCGTATTGCGAGTTATTACAGGTAATTGAATTTTCAATGTACTTGTAGAGGTACTTTTTTTGTGAACGGAGGCTACGGATGACACACACTGGGGCCAGTTGAAGCAAAAACTAACAATCTAAAGATAAAACATCGTCAATAATTACAGAAGTTGTTGCAGAATATTAATAAAAACAATAGAATGTATTTTCTTGCTTATAATCAACGTTTTATTAACCATAGACAATATATGTCTATTTTAAACGATAGACGTCTATTTTCATACATATAGTTTGCCGATTTTGTTCCTAAACATGCTTTAAAATTTATTTATAAATTGTTCAATCTGCGCTACACGCCTTAATATTCTATGTCTCGTATAAATTAACTTCTTTAAAGTTTAAATTTGAAAGATGTATATTTGAATGTTCCTTACGTTTCGCTTTCGCACATTTCTCTCATGAAGTGGCGCTGTCCACGCAACATACTGGTTGCGATCCAGCTATCTACTTACTCGTCCTCCGATCATGTACCTGTAACCACCCCTTTCGTGGGAAAGATTTTTGTATAGAATGTTTTAGCGTCAGTTGTCCTGAATATATGTTTAAAATGTTTTTATCTCTTTATACATGAAGTATCCGTTGCATTTGTACTTTAGGTTTACCTTTATGTTGAGTAACGTGGCTAATGACACTGGTGCAGCAGCTTTGACAGTGAGTTTTTAATTATGTTTAATGTTTTTCATTGAATTTTCTACGACATGTGCACATAATATTAACGATTTTATGAATTTTAGCTTTCACTGATGATGCCCTTAGTTGAAAGGGCGAAACCGGTCTGAATTGAATAAAATTATGTTGCAAAAAAGGAGGTGTTTTCCTTTAATATAAACAAATATTATTGTAACAATCTAATGTGGTTTATTACACATAATTTTATATATGTTTTAGTATCAGTGAATCATAATATCTAATAATAATCGTGTATCTTTTACAACAGTGTATATGTTACGGTCATAGTGATAAATAGGTTATTATTAATAATTACCGGTTATTATTAATAATAGCCAAGTGGCGAGGTTAAAGTGAAGAATTTATCACATGAACCGGCTATTATTAATAATTTCCAGCATGCTGTGGTCAATGTGATATATTTCAATTTGATATTGCATTAAGCAGATGCTACAATATAATAGAGCCTCAGATTTGGAATTCTGTTAGTATCTACATAATCGCCACACAACGAATCTATTCACTGGGTTTTCAGTGTTGGGCCTTTAGTGACGTTAGTCCTGACTAACTTATTTAGTTACTACTCATGACTAAAATAAGGAAGATTATCAAAACGAGACTAAAAAATGCCAATCCATACTAATTGCATGCACGAGTGTATAACTCTTTAGGTCATGCTTATTTGCGCAATTCTTAAAAGCTAAATAAGAAATAAATTAGAAACTCGGTTTGTATTATTCTGCCAGTGCATACATACATAGTGCTTCTGTATTTTGCAATTCGTGGCAAGAAAAATTATTTTTATTTATAACTTGTTGTTTATTATCTTTTTAATACAAAACTTTAAAAAATTTTTTATATTTAATTTCGAATACAAAAGTCCTTCTAGACCTCTACTTTTTTTGTGGTAGTACAACAATTACACCAATTATATTGTAAAAATAAAGCAAGATAAAGTTTGTAACAATAGGACGTCATATTTTTTTGTTTTTTGTATTTTTTTTAATAAAAAAAGTACCTACTGCAAAAATCATATTAATTGTATTTCCGTTGGTTCCGTTTTTTTTTACTCTACCGACTATACTAACGACTCTTTGAGTTACCTACTGTTAATTTTATTTATTAAGAATATATTTTATTTCTAAACTGATTCCTGGACTTGAGAATTATTTTGTGCTTTTGTTATTGTTGTTATATTTTTTCATATATCTAAATAAATAATGTATTCAAAAGTATTAGTTTTTTGTTGGTGATAAACACCTTTATAATAACCGCCTTATAAAACAGATTATATCCGTCAGATATTAGATATGCTTACGGTAGGTTTAGGTAATGGACAACCTAATGTAGGGAAGATTGGGGCAAGTTGTTACAATGTCTAATCATTTATTTATAAAATAGTACTTTATTGTCAAACACCAAAAGTAAAAATACCGTGTTAGGAACAGAACCACACAAATATTTGCATCATTTGTGCGGAGCAATTCATGTAAAAACATCTATGTAAACTAGTCGCGCCTATTCTTGCATGTATTTGCATGAAAGTACAATATTGAAAAAATTATTATTAAATGCGTAAAATTTCAAGATAATTGGGATTTGAGAATTTACTTAATAAATTGCAATTGTACATTTACAAAAAACTACCCACATGCATTAAATATAAAAATGGGTGTTATTGATAATAAAATGGTTAACTTTTTTGAACACCTTGTATAAAATGTTCTTTTTTATGTTTTCGTCATTGAGCCGTCCTTGGGTGTATACCAAATATCATTACCAATTATTTCCAATAGTTTCTAAAGTACAAGGGAGACAAAAGAAAACATTCTGTATTATCAATGTTTTAGTATTATTCGTAATTTTGGTCACTGGTGATTTGCGTCGAGTAAATAAATATAATAGCTTACATAGTAATCAAAATAAGTTAGATAACTTCTTTGAAGACTGTATACAAAAGATCTTTTATAAAAAGTAACGTGTTTATCACTTTTACCGTGCCCGTTAGGAAATTATTAATAATAGCCGGTCCATGTGATTATTTAAGTGTTTCTAATCACATTGACCAAATGATGCGGTTATTATTAATAATAGCCGGTAATTATTAATACAAACCACATTTATCACTTTAACCGTAACATATATATTGTAGGCAAACGGTTATTTTAGGTAAAAGGCCTTTGCCTAGGCAAAAGCTATTTGCCTGGTCAAATAGATATAGTCTTCATTGAAATTTCTGAAGCTATTTCTAGGTAAATGTATTTGCCAAAACCTATTCTAGCCAAATACACAATTTGTTTTCCATCACGTTTGTAATAACATTATGTCAGGTTATGTGCAATCCGCGCATGTCTGTCTTCAAACACGTCTATAATTTAGCTGTTGATTACTTCTGGACAATAACTAATCAGGTATTCCATCATCTTGATTCAAATGAAGTTACTCCTGATTTGATGTGACAAGATTCAATACTCACTGAGTGCAGTGATATGATTAGAAGATTTTTAGATTACGAATGTGTAGTTTCCCTTTTATAAGGAAACAATATTGTGCTAGACTATATAACAGTTAATGTCTGAATTCTTATCGACTGGGCGATTTGACGTATAAATGCAGATGATATATCTAATTTCTATATTGGATACGGATAACGTACAACTTAGTGAACATTTGGTGTGTTGAAATGTTTTGAATATCTTCGTAATGGTTCACCGATATAGCTTCGGACGTCACCTTGATGTTCCAAATACCGAAGCTGAACCACATACCTATTGTTGTGATAAGGAACGGAGATGAAGTTAATAACGTTGTCAGGACAGCAGGTTTTCAATGAAATAATTACTAGTTAAGGGGTTAAATTTATTCTTGACATAAAAACATAGGAAATGTGTCAAACGCTGATGCTTTGAGAATACTACTGTCAATAGAATCAAAATATCTGTCAAATCCTGGCTAACTAGTTTTATTTTATTGCTGACACGACCAATCTCTATCAAATAGAATCTCATGCAGCTAAACTATTAATTTTATATATTATAGTATGATAAAGTCATGAGCCTAGCCCCATCAGATTTTTTAGTTATGTTTTGTTGACAGTGAGGAGTTGTACAGTATTACATACTGGTATAAAATCTTTATACATTTATCTTGTAAAACCCTTTTTGCAGTCAATAAATATTATTATCTTTTCCTTTCTTTAGACTTTTACATAGATGGCGTGGTTACCTAACAATGACAGGACTTTTAACAGGTTTAACACTAAATAAAATCAAATAAACGTATACAATCAAACTAACATATCCAATAAAAAAAGTGCTTATAAGCAAGTTACCTCGAGGCAGTGATATTAAATACCAGGGTATTTATTATCAAGGGTAAATACCCCGGGTAAATACCCGGGTATTTACCCAATGTGAGTATTTATAGAGCTATTTATAAACATAATATTGTTATTAAAAATAGCAGTAAAATTTATTTAAATTTATTTAATTATTAAATAAAGGTTTTTCTTTTATCACAAAATCAAAATAAAGGTTATCACAAAATAAAGGTTATTCCTATAAAAATAAAATCATTTTTAAACCAAAGAATAAAAATATCAGTCTGATGATATATCAAGTGCAGACATTTCCTTGTCATCATCGTCCATTTGATCGTGTGAATCTTCCATATTTTCTGATTCTGTTATCGAAGAAGATTTAGTAGATACTTATGATTAAATGTTAAGTAGGTATGTGAACTTAGCTGCTTTTGTCGTTGTTCATCAATTTCTTATTTTGCTATGAATCCAACTAAATGTTCTTATATAACTCAAATATTTTGCATTATTTGTAATCAAGAGTACACATCTACAGAGTGTCCCATTTTTAACCCCGCATAACTTTTTTCCAGATGGTAAGTGCCGCACTGAATAAAAAGCTGATATGGATCTATTTGTTTTCATTATTCCTTAAAAAATTACAACCGTTTGGAATAATTGTAAATTAGTTGCAAAACTGTAAATTAAATGACTTCTTTAGGAATTGATAAACCCAATAAGTCGGCATGAATGAAACTTTATACTGAGAATGACAATAAAATTACTTCTAGAGAAACAAATGTCTAAAAAGTTTCATATGTACTTTGTTTTCGTTCATTTGTTTATTTAGTTTATTTTTAACATTTTGAATGTTTTGCTTAAATTTATTTACTTAATTTAATTTTTAATTTTCTTATGGGTATTGATTATACTCTCTCTTAGTTTTAGCATTGTTTGATATGTAGTTTATTGTTTATTTTTCTTTATTTAGTTAATGTTTCAAGCGACTGTAACTTGGCGTTGAGAAAACAATTAGGTCCCTATGAAAAGTTACACTCAGAATGACATTTACTATCTAAAAATATTCCTTGGGGGGGGGGGGGAAGGTTACACCCTGCATAAATATCTCTGAAATGTTGTTAAATGCTGTTTTAAGGCTAAAAAGGATAAATACCCAAAATTTAGGTATTTACCCGAAGTAGGGGTAAATACCTATTTTATAAGTTACCACCCGTCGGGTATTTACCCAGCCCACATCACTGCCTGGAGGGTCTCGGTTACCACGTGTAATATATGCAAAAGATATAAATACAAAGCCCCTGCATTTTATATATTCAAGAAACTGCTGATGGGCGATTCCGATCTTCTTAGAAACCACCACTTTTCCGTTCATCGAACAGAGGCGGAAGAATATCCGATATGCAGATTCGAAATTAAAACTAAAGCAACAAAAGCTGACGATATCACGTCAACCGCTAGAAAAGAATGCCGCAGCAACGCCAATTAAGCCGTAACGTATGTACAAGCATAATGGAGGCGCTGATGGCTTCTCTTTTCATCGGAAAATAAAGCAAACGTCGATGAAGACCATAAAATTAGTTGCAATCGGTTGCGAAATCGCTATTACGCTAGAGCAGAGAGTCGCTTATAAATCGTCATCAGCAAGAAGCGTTTGTGGCCTGTAAGTAAACGAATGCGGTTTATATCATCATTACTGCCGCAGCTACCCGGTAAACACTATAAATAGACGGTTGCGTTTTTCTTCTTCGTGCCGGATTGCCACTCATCTGCTTATAAATATCCAACGGGAATCGCTATTAGAATTCTGATGATAACAGGCGCTCGGTAATGGTATAACAACAGACCTGTGCAAACTGTAATTAAGTAAATTGGTTTGTTATTAAATGTCGAACCGTTCGTGAACATTGTATAATCGGATAAACTTATAGCTATTGCCTATTACTATATGGAAGCTAATTTATCGCACCCGGGAAAGAATTGAATAAATTATATCTCACGCAACAGCGTACAACTTATCAATCAAATCATAAATCAAAAATCAAGTGTTACAGACTTGAGATTTGGTAATTAGAATTACCTTTAAAACAGAAGAAACACTTGCTTTACTATTTTCATAAAATGCAGATTGGTGAGTAGAAAATGTATGGGGATTACACTTATGAAGGATCATATATCGAATTGGTAAATATTGGTAAATAGATTCTGCTTTAAAAATAAAGGAAACTGCTTCAACATTTTTCCAAAAGCCAGTTAAGTTAATGTAGAGGTTATTTTTCTATGAATTAATTTTTATGAAAATAGGCACTTAAGTGTAAAGTTAAGGTTAAGAAGTGTAAAAAGGCAGATGATTTGTTATTTATAAAAGTATACCTTTAGATCACAAAAGGTGCGACAGGACTGAAAATTGGTGTTTTGTTTATCCTTTACAAATAAATGAACCCTTGTGTTACAATTGTTGTATCAGGAGGGCTATAATTAAGTGCTTTACTGCGATACACATATCTAAAAAATAAATCAAAGAAATGTATTGTAGAAAATTTAAAAGAAATGTATATTTACCATTTTTTGAAAATCATGTTAAGGGGTATGGAAAATGAGGGTTATATTCTTTTTTATGAAAACTTTTTTGCCAGTTTCCAAACTGCGTCGATGTTATTGTATGTGGATACTTAATCTAAAAGAAAATACAAATTGCTACGTGCTGTTATTGCAAGAAGAGGTGGATACAGACTATATTAAGTCACTACTCTGCATTAGAACGTACTACCTGGGTGTACACCAGGGATCCTAGGAATCCCGACCAATATTGAGCTTTTTCGGGATCCCGTGATTATAAATCTAAATCCCGGTGTACCAAAAAAGTTCTAAATTATTATCTTATTTTTTGTTACAGATGAGGAAGAATTGGCCAGAGAAACAGAATGGGTAGTGAAAAAGGCAAGGAAAAGCAAAAAGTGCAAAATGCATGAATCACTAGTAGTCTCACCCGAGCCCACAAAGACAAATCAAAATAAAGAAACAAAAAAAGACAAAACGTTCTTGCCACCACCTGTCATTGTGAGCCAAGTAACAAACTATGAGTCAATGCGAAATTGTTTAAACAATAAAGAATTCAAGTACAAAGCTACGCTAATGAATTCTGGCGATATAAAACTCAACGTAGAGAAAATCGATGAATACAGGAAAGTTACCGAACTGCTAAATGAAAAAAACAAGTAAACTGGTACACTTATGAAAACAAACAAACAAGACCAATTAAGGTCATGGTCAGGCGCCTACATCCAACCTGCAAAAATGAAGACATAGTAAAAGAACTAAAAGAAGGCGGCTATTCTATAATTGACGCCACGAATATACTAAAACGAAGCGATAAAACTCCACTACCAATGTTTATACTTACGTTTAGTAACGAGGAAGATATTAAGAAAATCTATAATATTAAATCCATCTTAGGAATGAAGGTAGAAATAGAGGCGGTAAGAACGCCTAAACAGATACCGCAATGCAAAAGATGTCAAGCTTTTGGACACACCCACCGATTCTGCAATAAAGAACCCCGATGCGTTAAATGCGCGGGTAAACATTTTTCGAAGGAATGCAAGAAACCGAAAGAAGTACCACCAAAATGCTGGAACTGTGGAGATGCTCACCCTACAAACTACAGAGGCTGTATGGTGGCAAAAGAAATACAACGAATCAGAGACCAGAAAGGGCTACCGAACTTACCAACTCAACCAAAAGTGGGTCAACAACAGCATGCAAGTAACATCCCAAAATCAAAACCAATTAAAAAGACAAATACAAGCACAACATATGCTCAAGCCACAGATCCCTCAAAAAAGGACAAACCATCAACTTCAGGTGACACTACCATGCAGTTGCTACAAAAAATTCTAGAAAGGATGGATAAAATCGAAGAGAGATTATCTAAGCTAGAACAGTAAAAGACACACACATAAGATGACTAACGATTGCGAATAGCAACTTGGAATGCCAACGGTATACGAAACAGAAAATTGGAAATAGAAGTGTTTCTAAACACACATAAAATCGATATATGTCTTGTTTCAGAAACACACTCAAGAAATCAGACATATCTAAAGCTGAAGGGATATCAGGTGTATAAAGTTTGTCATCCGGATAACCAAGCTAGAGGAGGTAGTGCCGTAATAATAAAAAATAGCATAAATCACTATGAGGAGTGCCATCTCAAGAGCGCAGAAGTACAACTTACGGTCGTTGGTATAAAATCAACCAAACAGAATTTTACTGTGGGTGCGATATATTGCCCCCCAAGGTTTAATCTCAAAAAATCAGATTATAATCAATTCTTAGAACATCTCGGAGAAAGGAGAAAGGTATTTGTCGGGCAATTCCGTCATACGAAGATCGAAGATCAAAGAAGCAACCGTATACACGTGTTTCGGACTATTAGTCCTCATCAGTACGGTATAGCCAAGGAGCAAGATGTCGATTAACCAGCTTTCCTTTGATCTCGGAGAAAGGTTTATACTGGGTGGTGATTATAAAGCCAAACATACAGACTGGGGCTACAGACTGATAACCACAAAAGGGAGAGAGCTGAGAAAAGCAATCCAAGAAAGAAGATGTCGATTCCATTCCACAGGTAAGCCAACCTATTGGCCTACTGACCAGGACAAAACCCCGGATCTTTTAGACTTCTTTATAACAAGAAAATTTTCACCGAACTTCATTGATATTGAGGAGAACTTTGATCTGGACTCTGATCACTCTGCAATACTAATGACTCTAAGCGAAAGCATAATCAAAAAGGAATGTCCCCCAACCTGGACTAATAAAACTGCAGACTGGGTAAGCTTTAAAATACAGCTTGAAAACACTATACAGCTAAATATCCAGCTTAAAACCAGAGATCAGCTCGGCGTAGAAGCCGAGAAATTCATCAACACCATCCAGAAAGCCGCTTGGAACAACACTAAAGAAATCACCCACAGAAGTATTGGAAATAATTATCCTATGGAAATTAGAGAAATGGTCAAGCAAAAAAGAGAAGCTAGAAGAAGATGGCAACAGTCACGAGATACAGCTGACAAAACCATAGTTAATAATAAATCCCAACAACTTAAACGCGAAATTCAAAAACTAAAAGAGGCATCATTGGAATCCTTCTTAACCAAATTGACTCCCGATAAAGAAACAGATTACTCGCTGTGGAAAGCAGTGAGGAAATACAAGAGGCCAGTGGCCCATGTCCCACCTATAAGACGAAGAGACGGTACCTGGGCAAGAGACAATTAACAGAAGGCTGAAATTTTTGCAGAACATCTAACAGAAATCTTCCAGCCCCACAACATCGAATCAGAGCCAATCACAAATGAAGATACAACCTATGATGAAGAAGCCATACAGCTAGTTACTCCAAAGGAAGTTGCCAGAGAAATCAAGACAAACCTGAATCAAAAGAAGGCACCTGGATATGATCTTATCACAGGAGAAGTTCTTAAGCAATTACCTAAGAAAGGTATTGTTATGCTGACGTACCTAATAAATGCATCGTTCAAATTAAAATACGTCCCACATGTCTGGAAAGTAGCAGAAGTTATCATGATACCAAAACTAGGCAAACCACCGACCCAGGCCAAATCATATCGCCCAATATCACTGTTACCAATGATATCGAAGCTCTTTGAAAAGTTGCTTCTAAAGAGAATGAAACCTATCATTGAGAGAAAAGAACTAATTCCTAATCAACAATTTGGTTTTAGAGAAAAGCATTCCACTATAGCTCAAGTCCATAGAATAACAGATATCACAGAGAAACCATTAGAAGAACAGCTTATTTGCTCAACAATCTTTCTTGATGTCACACAAACTTTCGATAAGGTTTGGCACGAAGGATTGGTGCACAAACTAAAGAGTATGCTACCTTTACAATACGTCGAGCTGCTAACATCTTATATATCAGACTATTCAGAATAAAACAGATCGATGAATACTCGGAACTAAAAGAAGTCAAAGCTGGGGTACCCCAGGGTAGTGTATTGGGACCAATTCTCTATCTACTATATACAAGTGACCTTCCACTAATGGAAAATGTAACAGTCGCCACATTCGCAGATGACACGGCTCTAATGGCGGTGGGATCAACTATAGGTGAATCTACCAGGAATCTTCAACAAGCTAGTAATAAAATATATATATATGGACCAAGAAATGGAAGACCAAGCTCAACGAACTGAAATCTGTCCACATTAACTTTACAAACAAAAGAATCGAGGACATACCTCATGTCAAGATTAACGACGCCATAGTTCCACATGAGAACACTGCAAAGTATTTGGGTATGACACTGGATACAAAACTAAGGTGGAAAGAACATGTTAAGAAGAAAAGAGTAGAGCTTGGCCTAAAATACAGAGAACTGTACTGGCTTCTGGGAAGAAACTCTCAGTTGTCAGTGCAGAACAAACTACAAGTTTACAACCAAGTACTAAAACCGATTTGGTTATACGGCATCCAGCTTTCGGGCTGCGCAAAAAGCTCCAATATACAAGGAATCCAGATTTTCCAAAATAAAGTACTAAGGAATATGGTTAACGCTCCTTGGTACATACGGAATAGTGACCTGCACCGTGATCTTGGTGTCCCACAAGTCATCCAAGAGATAAAAAGATTCGCCACTAAGCATGAATCTCGCCTAAGCCATCACGTCAACGTAGAGGCCCTGCAGCTACTGGACAACCAGAATCTAGTGAGAAGACTAAAAAGAACTAAACCCTTCGAACTAGTGAATCAGTGAAATGTGTAAAAAGCAGAGCACAGTGAGTGAAGTGTTAGTGCTTCTTGTTTGGGACAAAGTAAATATAGGGACATCAGTGGATAGCCTAATAGAGACAAGTACCTAGTTTTAAGAATTCAGAGTTAAATCGATGGTTAATCTTTTAGATTAGTTTCAATATGTTAAGCATCCTATACTTATTAATAAAAAAAAATTATTAATTGGCGAAATATTGGCTCTGATTTCAATAAATTAATCTGTGTTTTTTTTTAAGTACGAACGGCTGTCTATAACAGCACCCTTTCTAATCAAATTAAGTATCAAGCATAAAATGTTCGTTTACACCAACATGTTGCTATAATAGGAAGAACAGATTTTGCAAGAAGTACATACAATACAATATGGAGCCAACATGCACCTTTTCAACTTGCTTTCAACTTGCTTCTTTTTAGTTACTATACCCTCAACAAAAAATACAGGCTGTATTTAAAACACAAAGAAAACCATAAACGTAAAAATAAAAAAAAATTGTGGCGGGTTTCTTTACCTGTATTCAGTTATGTACTAAAGAATATAAAATTAGTAAATTGGTAAAAATACAGCGAATTTTTTTTTTTTAATTTATATTCTAGTTTAAGGTTTTTACCTTAAACTAAAAAACGAAATATTTAGGTACAAAGCATCTCGAGTTTGTGATGAGCTGTAACAGCGGTAATTTGGTCATTTTTGACATTTCTTCATCGCAGAATTATCGCTTTTTTCGGGTTTTTAGTGGAAATGTTTTGTCAAAAAGTGCACTTAGATAAAAAATGTATTTTTATAATGTGGTTTGAGAAAACCAGACGTACACGTGTGAACAACGCCGCAGAGCGAGTCAGGACGTCAGGAGTGCGAGCGTAGGTCGTCAAGGGTTGCTTGGACAGAAGGATGTCAAAGGTGGCCTTGGACGGTTTGGTTACCATCGTAGTTACCATAATAATATGATTACTGATAATTAACTAATGATATGTCATTGTAAGCGATTGTATGTACTTTTAATAAATGTGTTACGAGTTCCAAGGCTATTGTTAACAGAGCAGCGGTGGGATTGGCTTACGTGTCTTCGCGTAGTTCGCCACCGAGTTTACCAATATGGGATATCACCAGCGATTACGTCGGATGATTTATGCTGGCCAGATGTCAAATCAAGCAGAAGATGTCGCAAAGAAGTAAATGGAAGCTAAGTGTTGATAATAAGAGTCGAATGTGATATATCACATACGCCATCTTGGAAGAATGTCAACGTCAATAAGACAGCATCTAAACATTACAGGCTAATGAGCGACGAAGTCCCTACACGAACGCCAAGAAATGTGCTCAAACGCGATAGTAGAACAGCGTGGCGGATGGCATTCGTACACTGAGAAAAATGGCTGTAAAATTACACTAAACCATTGTGAAAATTACAATAGAAATGTGTGCAGTCGGAAGAGAATTCTTCTAAACGTCCAACGTCTAAGACTTCGGTAACACAACGAGCATAATCCACAACCGACAAGAGCAAAAGACAAACTCAGGGAGCAGGTATCTGTTAGCCGTAATTGTCACGTAAACGTTATGGTCAATATGCACGCAGTTTTGTGAAGGGGTATGAGCATCCAACGACCAGAACGTCTAGTGGAAATGTTAGCTAATCCAGGAGGTAGTATAAACCAGAGTAGTTCAGTATGACGCGGGATAGCAACAACTGGGATGAACGAATGGCTGTGTACTATATGCAAAACAACAGGTTTGGCGAATGGACCAATTTTGCGTAAAATATATTGGCAACACACAATACTAGAAGTTGCGGGACCGGCAGTATTTCAACAGTATCGTCTTTGGAAAACCAACCTCTGTGGTGCTTTACTTGAAGAGGCAAAGATATAGATAGAACTTCAAGCAGAAACCTTCTACTTCATTTGTATCTGGTTATAGTAACAAACTCTCTTCTCTGCTTACAGCGATAACTCGACGTAACCATGTGAGTAGGTAAGGTGGAAACCACGACGGTCTGCAACAACGGTGACGAGAGAAAATATAACGCTTCTAATGGATGAAGCGTTGGATACCAATTTTAATTATCCGCCCAAGAGTTATTCTTCTATGGCTCATGTCAAGTCGTACTATCAAAGGAAAATGTCGGTTCTGCTGAGACTTCGACGCAGCAACCAAAGGAGATGTCTTTGTTCAAGGTTACCAAGTAAAAATACTACAAGCTGCTAAAACCAGGTACTTCAGAAAGGTAGCAGGTGTTAGAAGGACACATAGGAAACGAATCCATCATATAAAAGCTGCGTTCGTTTCTTAGGTTCTGGATTCGGTGTAGACAGTGTCGGTGCGCAGTCACGTGACAACGGTGTAAAGGTGGTGTAAGGTGTAGTCACAGGATTTTCGAACGCACCTGGGCACATGGTGCGCGTCAAACGTCAGACTGATCGGCGTCCGATCTGTCACCTGTGTCACAACTTTGCTAGGTTCTAATACGAAATCACCTGACTTGACCACAAAAAACACTGACGAGTTTGACGTACACCGCTTGCGTACACCGCACTGCCTCCCTCTAACTATGCCCGAACACGAAATTGTCAACACTGCTACACCGCAATGCATAATAAAACGGCTCGGTGTCACTTTGTGCAAAAGTGTCAACGGTGTAAAATATCCGAACGCAACTAATGAATCTGTTGGAAGACAACATGGAAAAACAAGCGGACTGGACATTTATTCAGCAAACTGGACACTAACAGATAAGGATGGCCTATCACAACTTGAAACGATAAAGGTACCGAAATGCTTCATAGGAAATGAAGACGACCAAGGAAGCTAGAATGGTGACCATGCGTAGAAAGAAGTGGCGACTGACTCGAATAATCAAAGTGAAGAAATGAAAAATCAAAAGAAACTGCTTGAAGGACAGTTTTTATAACGCTCGATGGTCATACAACTACTTGATGTTATTTTTTTTTCTCTGTGGATTGCACGTGCTCCCGCAGTAGTACGACAAACTGCTATCTTTAGTTAACATAAAATATAGAAATACCATCGCTAATATAGGTAATCTCCATCCAAGTGGATCTATAAGATCTGTGTCGTGTTTAGACCAGAAACAGAGGCGGAAGTGATCCTTCGATTAACACAGTGTCGTTATGGAAAAGGTTAAGTCCCTGGAATACGAGATTTCTTGTCAAAGTATTCAGTCACGGAAAAGCAAAACTAAGGCCATCTACAAGATACCACTTCCAGAAAATGCCAACATGTTTGATAGTAGTTTGGAATGGGGAGTTACTTTAGGAATTGTGTAAAGAGCTTCGCATCAATTTGGTGGACATTAAACTCTGATTAGAAAGGATGGTTCACTTGGATAGGGCGATGATCAATATTCTGTCCTCAATATCCAACAGAACAAATTCGCACCTCGAAAATTGTTAGCAAAATACGACTTTGATTAACAGACGATGCATCAATAAGTGATAAGTGTGCCGTGAACAGCAAAGGTAGTCTTGATTGGGACAACTTTGCGTTTCAGTCTAGAATTGACAAATGGTGGTTATTTATCCAAGAATTTATTTTGGTTTTAACAGCGTATGCATATGTACAGAAACCTATTGGATGCTAAGTGATACAGGATGTGAAATTTGTATAGGAATTCTGTTTGAGCACGTACGAGTTGCAATGAGCATGAGTTCCAAACGACTTTTTCCGAGATCAACTGTATCGGAAAACGAAAAAATGAGACTAATGGGTGATCCCAAAAGTAGTACGGAGAAGTGTTCAATGAAAGAAACACGTATCGAATGCACTGCTTCGCCAGGACCAACGGACGAGTCCAGAGTTATAGTTGTAGCGATAGTTGCGATACATACGCTCAACAGAAAGAAAAGTTCGACATGACTTCCTTAAATAAGATTTAGACTGTGGTGATAATACTTTGACACTAACAGCAACGGAGATGTGAAACAACACTGCACACTGTAAGAACACGTTGTAAGGTAAAGTCCGTCAAAGTAGGTGAAAGTAAAGCAAGTATTGGAAAGTAAGACGCAAGCAAATGACGATAGACAGATTATAAGATCGAACCCATAAGTGAGGGGTTTGAATGAAAGAATCGCATCAGGGGACTGATGAAGAAAAAAATCCATAGGGAGAAGTCCCGTACGTAATGTCTAAAAGTAGGACGCATGAAAAGCTAGATGCGACGCGCATCAGATGCGACGCGCATCGATGAAAGAAATACATAGTTGTCGAAAAGGTTTTATTACGGGCATATTCTATGAATTATGCAGATAAAAGTTCGACAGTAGTTGGACCCATTCGTTGTGGTCGCGATTGTTGATCATGATCATTACGTGAGAATAGTACAAGAAAATCGTAGGTTTTGTATTATTGGTTATAGGCCTTTGGCATCCAAATAAGTTGGGATGCGTAATTGAGGACGTAAAGGGTTTTCCTAGATCGCAGAGGAAACGCAAGGGGCAAAGTGTCTCTTGATAAGTTCAGTGTTGAAATAAGTTCGGATTCCGACGTGGAAACCGAATGAGTCGACAGAGCAAATACAAGATAGCAGTATCTCTTGTTGTTGAAGTTCAAGTTGATGCCCTTTAACGTCGAAATAAGTTTGGGTTCCGACGTGGAATCCGAAAAAGTGAAAGGGGACCCCTAACGATGATAATTGCGGACAGACGTTGTTCAGCATACGTTTTCCTGTGTTCATCCACAGAGTTAAGTAAACCGGGCTTGTGTGAAACAGCACGAATGTTAATAGTTAAGAGCCCGTGTATCGGTTTTATGTGTATGAGTTTCTTTTAATTACAGGTAGCCTTAACGGATGCAAATCCACGAGGACGTGGATCACAGTAGCATGGCCGACTGTGAACAACGCCGCAGAGCGAGTCAGGACGTCAGGAGTGCGAGCGTAGGTCGTCAAGGGTTGCTTGGACAGAAGGATGTCAAAGGTGGCCTTGGACGGTTTGGTTACCATCGTAGTTACCATAATAATATGATTACTGATAATTAACTAATGATATGTCATTGTAAGCGATTGTATGTACTTTTAATAAATGTGTACGAGTTCCAAGGCTATTGTTAACACACGTAATATTATTTTTACTTGCTTATGCATCCATGACGTATGAATTCGAAAGTTATCCAATTTTATCTTAAAGCAGAAAACAAAAATTAGTCCAAATTTTTTATTGGCATCAATATGAAAAATTAAAATTCTGACTCGATCAAACAATTCCTTTTGCCGTGTCGATTCTTGAAACATATTACAAAAATTTTAAATTTTTGAGCAAATTTATGATGCAAAAGCAAGTTGCTATCTAATAGATTTTAAATTTTGTTTATTATTGATGTCAATACGCACACTTTGACAACTACCCTTTAAACCATCCATTTTAGTTTTCTACTTGTGAGGTAAAATTTGAAAATGTTGATCAATTTTCGGCGTAAAAGATGTTGTCCAATAAACTATATTTTAGGCGTTTCTTACTTACTGAATTTGGTAACATTTGGCATCCCACGCGTTTTGATCCGGAATTTTCGCCTTTTTTCATGAATCCCGGGATTACAAAATATTTAATCCCGAAATCCAGTGATCAGGATATTGTCCGAAATTCGAAGCACACACTAGAGCCTACAGAACCAGTGGCGGATTACCCACTTGGCGCACAAAGCGCCCGCTTAGTGCTAGTTATAGATTTTTTATTGTAGGAATAAGAAACAATCGACGAAACATCGCCGAACAACAGTTTCAGAATAAAACAAAGTTTCATGGTAAACGTTCATAATGTAACTGGTGAAACACTTGTAACTGAATTGATAATTGAGGGTTGACGCCCCGTGGCGAGAGTCCCCAAATTGCATTTTTATTGTGGAAATAAGAAAAAAGCGAATATTACATTTTGACCAGACGTCGCCGAACAACATATTTTAGTTACAGTTTGGTACTAAATCTATCATTTATTTTTCCTACAAGTTACAAATCACAATATCGTTTACTTACCTATATTACAATCTAAAAAATCTTTCTTAATTTATTTTGAAATTCAGTTCTATCGCACTTCTTGTTATGTGATTCTGTTATGTAATATAAGATGTAAAATATAATAATAATAATATAAATAATATAATAATATATTTTTGTGTTTGTGTATTTATTAGTGATGTAAAGTTTAGTTACTTTCGGGTACCCGTTACTTTCGTTATGATCGTTAACCCCTGCCGCTATGCAACCAAACATACCCCCTCGCGTGTTGGTTTATGGGCAATAGCAAATACTCAAACGGTGCAAAGTAACGGGTACAAAGTAACGGGTACCTAAAGTAACTAAACTTTACATCACTAGTATTTATACATGTAATTGTTTAAAATTTTTGTTTGTTTTTTTCAAATTATATTTTTGCACAACTCTTTATAGATTTTCTAATTTATGTTACTAATAGGTCTATATTTTTTACAACATAGTTTAATTTTTGTTTTCTATTTAGCTATTTAGTTAATCCGCCACTGTACAGAACTGGTACAATTGCCCCCTCGAAGCATCATAGCAGCCATCATAACATAAAGGCTAAGCATCGCTAAGCATCGAAGGGCTCTACAAGGATAGGGAAATTACAAACAAACAAACGACGTAATTCGAAAGCCAAGCGACCTTTACACCAACATAACATGACAGAATACAGCAAACTTTCCAGAAGGAGCATGGCGGTCATACTGCAAAAAAAATGAAGATATTTGGAGAACAATAATAATCCAGGAGAGCAGCTCTCCTGGCTGTAGGACGGTTGGACGGTCTCCAGCAAAAAAAAATGCCATAAATCGTCATTTCCACTTCGAGGACAACGCGACAAAGTGGATCAAAAAAGTAAAAAAACTAATCAATTACCAGACGGAATTGAATACGTGGCATGTCATAGAATTACAACATGAATTGAAATTAGATCTTAAAAAATGTTATAATTTTTCTCAGTTATGTACTTATTTATACTTTTTGTGTTAAATTTATAGAGATTTTTTTTATTGTCTACTTCTCATTTATTCTTCATAAAACTTACAAAACAATTCGTCTAAACGAAAAAAAAATCACCAATTTTAAATAATGTGCATTATTATTTATATCAATATTTTAATCAAATTATAAAATTGCTTCTGTATAAACATTGAAGATCATACTGGAATCTCCATCTAGTACTTAGTCGTGACAGTTCGGAGAGTGAGAATTAAAAAATAAGCTCTGTCACTGTGATTTCAAATTTAAATATAATGTTTACCTCCAAACAAATTTAGCAATAATATTAATAAATGATTTGAAACTGTATGTTTAGCATGATAAATATCAGATCTAGTGATGGGCGTATTCCGATTACATAATCGATTATAATCGATTCTTCGAGATATCTCGATTATTATTTTTGATAATCGATTTTTAATATTTGATTCCTAATACTCGATTTTAAATATTGGACTTTTAATAATAGGATTTTAATAGTCGACTTTACATACATTTAAATCAGTTTTACGCCCCCCCCCCGTCACCAACTTCGCCCCAACACAACCCCCAAAATGTGCTTTTAGATCAATGATTCTCCTCTATTCATAACATAATCGATTATTAAGATTCGATCGATTATAAAAAATCGAATATTAAGAATCGACTATGAATAATCTATTATAATGAAGAACAACTCGAGAACCAAATCATACGATTATGCGAATCACTTGAATACTGATAATCGATTCTTGAAATAAAACGATTATGCCCATCACTAATCAGATCATTAAAAAATAATAATAGAGAATTATAAGCACGTTTTTAAGTTTTATGAAAACATATTGTTTAAATATGGCTTGTAATAGACCAACAGAGGAATGGAATTATGGATAACGATTGGGTTGTTACTGAGGGACGGGTTGTGACCATCGATGTTGTCACAATACTACAGTCGCCATCTATTCTTATTAGTATTACAACGACTTACAAACAAATACCTTTAGCCGTTGATAGCTACTCATTGCGGCTAGTGCTTCTACCTAACAGATGGCGCTACACGTAAATTCTCAACAAATGTCTCACGTTCGCAATTTTACTTCATTATCCATTCTTATCTTACTTGTATAAAGATACTGATAATCCCACAGAACAGCCTCATATCTTACAAAATACATAATTATTTTCACAATCAACATACCGACTAATAATTCAAAATATCGAGTATTTAACCGCAGAACAATAACGTAGCACGTGGTGCCATGCGTCGTAAAACATGCGCAGACTCAATATGACCCTGTAGCAGCAAGCTTGGGCGCGAAATTGGCGGTCTTATTATTAGGCTCGCATGAATATTAGGACGTATAGCCAGCGAAGTTTACTAACTCCGTGGCATCCACAACCGCGCGGTATGCAGCCAAATACCTCGCCGGTATTATGTTCGCCTTATCCAGAGAGTTCTTGTTTGATAAACTTGATGCACAAAATGACAGGTGTGTGGTGTGATTTGATTTTTAAGACTGGTCGTTCGTTCGTTTTACACGCGCTGTAAACACACCAACAATCATTTAAATTTGGTACGACCTTGTTGCAAAACTTTTGACTACCGAAAAGATTCCCGGTAGAATAAATAATTATTTACGGAAGAACTGGTCCGTACGTATACATACTATATCAAAACTTACTAATCGTACGTGTTCAAATCACGACAGTGTGAGAGGCTGTGTCGCGGCGCCATATTAATTTCGACGAAATCTTTCTCATAATTCATAACTAAGAGGGCTTAATGGACAGGAAAACAGGATAGCGAGGAGGTGATAGAAGCCGGTGACCGTTTTTTGTTTATCCGACCACTTTTCCTCCGTTCGTTTGGTGCTATTTTGGTCTCTCTGACGAAGGTGGTTAGCCACTGCTCTTTTTTAATATGTGCACCACGGTCTATGTATGTACTAGAAATTGATCCTGCAACCAAATGGGTACCGTAGAATTTACTGACAGGCGTGCAGTGCAGTTTTTTTGATTAATGCAGAAATTGAACTCGGTTAACACAATACCAATTTATACATTCCAAAGTGATACCCATCGAATAACGTTAATTTCTTTCTGGATCAACGTTGTTATTTCATTACATAATTTTTCTCTTACAATATTGTTTTGTAGGTATTATTCTAAAGTGCAGATGTATGGACACAACAGTGCAGTGTATCTGTGTAGTAATTAATTGCCCAATTTTCAGGTTGTTTGTATACGTCTATGCATCGCTCACAAAGAAAGCGATTATACCATCAGAAACTGTATTTATTATTAATTACAAAAATGTGTTTTAAAATGTCAATTTATAGTGAATTGGATCATAGTTCGAGAGGTGACTGCAAAATGTCTCGGCGCTAAACTTACACTATTTTTTTTTAATTGTAGGATATTTGCAGTGGCGTAATTAACTACATACTCAGCGCCCTGGAGCTAAAAGTATCTCTGCGCCCTCTTGTTTTTCGGAAGAGGTCTGGCATTTTTTGAACAGTTAATTTAATGTATCCCACTTTCAAATCACAATTTTCCAATTCTAGATTGAATCAAAACGATTTATATATACAAAATCCTTGAGAAACTCAGTTTGGTAGGGTTGTATGACAATAAAAACAATTAGTAAACAGCTGGTTGTTTTCGATTTCAAATAAATTAAACTAACCCCAAAATTCTTCAAATGACAAAAGTGTTTTATATAAATACCGGCATCGTATTTTATGAAATTTTCTAAAACTAATATCCTTTACTAGTGTAAATTTAAGAACATAGTAACACACCAATTTTGCTTTCCATAAAAACCAAGGTGGCTATTACATAAGCCTTCTGTGAACTATAGCAAATGGTCAAGTTATAATTGCACGCTATTGTTCTTCTTATTATTAATTATGATGCTCGATCATCTTTTCAAATCCTTGGGACGCGGAATGGATCACCCAGCATATAAATACGTTATACGTGCTTTTGACTTATTTTTAAACGCATAACTTGAAAGCGCCAACTCGCACTTAAACGATGTATACCTACACATTTTATGTAGAAAATTAAAAGATCTAGAAGTTTCCTAAAAAAAAAACATTGTTGTCCGATCAATAAAAAAATCCAATTCGGTCACCTTTGACCGTCATTAACTCGCAACCCAGACAAAATCTTGATGGGAACTTTTTTCACGTTATTTCTAATGCCCATTCAAATGGATATTTAAAAATCCAGCTGGGTTTGAATTTTTCCGAAGTGAATAGCTGTATTTATTTTATTTCACTAGCACTAGCACTATTTCACTGCATTTAGAGCTTGTGGCGATATTTTGAGTGTGCTATAATATAAATAAACACATTTTATTGTCTATAATTTCTTCTATTTTCGTTTTTTGTAATTGTTAATCTGCAATCTACAAACGCAATGAAATAAAATTACCATTAAAGTAATAAAATAACTTACAATCTTGAAAACATTTTCACAGTTCTTCACAATGCGCTTTTCTAACCCCATTCAAATAATGTTTAGGGACATTGTTTGAAGTTTCTTAACGATATTTTTTTTTTTATTTTCATCAAAATTATTTGGAAGAAAGCGTTTTAGGCGATTAAAACTTTTACTTACCACTAAAATTTTGGGAATGGCGACTTCTGTCTTTTAAAATAAGTAAAATTATGTATTTTATATTAACAAGAAGAGACTGAAAACCACTTACCTACATAATAAAAAACACACTAATTTAGTAAAATAATAGCCATTTAAAAGTCATAACAGTCATTTAAACTGAACAATATACTACAATAGTACACTCAATAATTAAATAAATATGATGTGCGCTTGCTTAAAAAACGAACATTTACAGAAGGTAAATGTAGTACAGGGACTTACACGGACTTATATTCATTATGTATAAATACAACGCAGCAATCTATAAATCAAAATTATGATAATTAAGTCAAGATCACAAAATATTTAGATCCTTAGAGTTTTATTTAGAAAATCTGGCCAATAGATTTTTTCATAATTAATATTTAAAGTCTCATAAAGTTTTTATTATTTTAATAGTTTTTCAAAACATTGATTACGTTAATTACGCAAATTGTGGATGTGGAAATGTGTCGTAGTTTTACTCAACTATTTGTGACCAACTTATTCAATAGTTATGAAGGTGCGGACTAAAACAAGTTAAAGAAGCAAAATACTTGGGTATCAGCAGATCTTTATAATAAGAAATGCACATCCAAGTACATTTGAAGTACACGAGGAGTTTCTGAAATTGTTGTTTATTAATAGTCAAATAGGCTGTGCACAGTGCATTATCCCAAAAGATTTTACATTCTATTCAAGATTGTACCCTCAAGACCTCTTCTTCACACATACCAGGATATATTTCGGTAAAAGATTGTTCAAAATTAAATGTATTTAACTGTACTAATTACAGTCTAATCGCAGAAATGATGCTTGCCTTCATGCAAGCTTTTCCTGTCTTGGATTTGAATTTACAACGCAAGAAACAAGCCGCTAAGGTTTTGGAAAATAAAATAATTAAATTTCAGTAATATGTTGCGCTTCACATTGAGGAAAAGGGCTTAGAAAGCAATATCACGTGCTTCTTTAAGCATTTTTGAAATGTCATGAAATGCTCTACAATCGTGAGCATTTAAAAATTTTTGACAGTATTTTACGTTGGCGTGCGGTGTTTGTGAAGGTGGCCGATCTTGGCATTAAGGTGGTGTTTCAAAAGAGAGTATAATCATAATTTTTAATCGGCTATAGTATATTGTAATATGCATTGCATTGCATTGCATTGCATTATTACATGTTCAAATGTTTGTCCATTAAACATATACGTTAAGCTATATTTGATGGCATATCTCCATTGATATCCATTTAATATCTCCATATCTCCCAAGTACCACCTTAAAACACTCAAAAATGGGCAGTAATGGGACAATAGCGCTTAAATGCCTTATCCCTAATTTCAATCGAACATGAGGTTGCAAAAAAATAAATTTTGTAGACATAATTAATTGTGCAAAATAAATGTCTAAAAACGACATGGACATATCCAAGAGATCTTCTTACTATTACAAATTGTTTATGTATGAAAGAATTCTTATTCTTATTATAAAAATATTTATTGGCGACCTACAATATTATTTTTTATTCTTTTATTTTACTCTAAAGACCAAAGATAATTTGCCCTGGGGCACCGAGTATCCTTAGTCCGCCACTGGATTAAATAGTTCAACTATTAAAAATATGCCTTCGTAAACATTGGGTACAAAAGTGATTTTTGTTAGATTCTTTTGAGCACTAATACACATCCAGTTACAACTGTAAAAATTGAAATAGTCAGCACATTGAATATACATCCCTTTATCAAAACATACATTTGTGCAATCTTGTAAGCTGTCGGATATAATAAAGTAACGTATTGTTGTCTTTACAAAATACCTACCTTTATAAAACCTAAGGCCGGATGTTTGAAAATGCCTTATTTTTATTAGCAAAGCAATATATTAAGGCACCGCTCTGAAACATCGCAACTCCGAAAGGAAATATTTCGTTGTGATGTTGGTCAGCCAACATCAATCCGTAGTCACCAGTTATAGGCGATGTTTAAAGCTCCTGACGTCTGCTGTCTACACCGGGCAGCAGTAATATGGGCAAATAAATACAATTCTGGCAATTGCGCTTTATTATCGCCATTATAATGTTTGGGTTAAAATTGTACTTAAGTAAAAAATCTATTTTTGTATCATGAGTTGAGCTAGATGTTTTATATTTGAAAAAAGCCAAAGCTGTATGTTATTTATCTAAGAAGTTACACTGAAAATTTCATAAATTTTGAACAATAAATAACGTTTTTATTTACGCGTTTTATAACGCGTTTTAGGAGAGATAGAACTGGGTCTTAATATATGTTGTTGTTAGTGGTTAACATGTAGATATTGGAATATATAATACAATAGGGCGTTTTGTATTCAACTATTGATATCAATGAACCGCACATTTCTGCTCTCATTATTGTCATGCTTTTTTGCGATAAATCTATTAGAGTAATAGGGTTTATGTTACAGATGACTTACAGATGACGGAGGCGTCATAGTCAACTTACCTTTTCCTAATAGGTGCGACCTTAAATTTTAGTATTTTCAATGTGTTTTTTCTTTTTTCATTACTTCAGAGCTTCAAAGCAGAGAGCATGGAAAATAATGTACATATTACCATTGCTATATTTATAAAATACACTTTCCATGATCGACCTTTTCTTTGTTCACGTAGCTGCAGTCACAAAACGTATTGCCAAAGATGCATCACAAAAACATCAAGCCGTTCGACGAAGAAAGTAATTTCGCAATTACTTAGACTTTGATATTAAATTTGTTCAATTTATACCTGGTACAGAAAGTCATGTTATTTTACTGACTGTTAATAAAGGGACATTATAAATTATTATGTACTCACATTACTTTACGTTTAGCGGACATTTACCATAACCACCAATATTAGAACCTTGCTTAGAATTAAATCGCCGTGTTCGAAAACAGTACAAGTCCACAGTAAATCCTATGGACATATACAGTTTTCAAACTCGGCGATTCAATTACAATACATACATGATGATATACGCAGTAAACATTTTGTTTATTATTATCCACATAACCTAAAAATTAGAAAAAAAACAACACTCTGAATCAAATACAATACACATAGGTTATACTTATCTTATTAACTAACACGGCTGTTATAAAGGAGATAACCTATTTATTTCGACACACGTATTGTTTATTGTTTCAGCGAATCTCAATTGTCATACGTAGCATACGGTCACATGGCGTTTGTTTATAACAATTCGAAATGTTAATATTTTGCGAGGACGTACGCTGGGTCACGTGGTCAACTAGGAATAAAGTTATGTGCGGTTTGCAAACCGAATTCGCAAAATCGTCGCCAGCCGGGAATCATCCACATCCACAAAAATTGACCTCGCTCGAAACTTTTTTTACTATTTAGCAACAATTTGTATTAGGATGCCATGACATGCGAGGCTCTGTCGCTAGACACAGCGTGTGTGCGCGTTTAAATTTTAAATTATCCAACGTGGGGATAACAACAAACAAAGGTCGACTGGATTATTATCTATCTGATCTACATAATATCTATTGACGACGAGGCATGGCCTACGTTAATGAACGAAACGTGTTTTGAACGGTTGTATTCGGGGAGAAAGTTTTATTTGAAAATAAGTTGAAGAGTTTTAAACGATTCTTTTTTTGTAAATGAAATAAACTAAATGTATGCTAAGTAAAAACAGCACGATAGATTTACTTTCTATCTGATATTTCCGTAGTCATTTGTTTGGAAGTAATTTCCTCCCATTAAAAAAATGGTGCAGAACAATTTGTATCTATTAGCGAAGGTGAAACGCGAGTAATTGTGTATTTATGCAATATTTGAAGTAATGAACGCTGTTTAGTTAATGGGAAAGGCTTAAAAAATGTAAGAGGCTTTGTTATCTAACAGTAATCTAAATATTTAAATTATGCTACGACGCGGAAAATATCTAATTGCCTATCATAAACTAATTCATTATCTACGCAGAAATTAACGCAATGGAAAGTTTTCTACAGTAAGTAGCAAGTTATAAAATACAATGTGTTACTCTAGGTTTTTACATATATTATTACCGATTATAAGATAAAAGGATTTCTCGAAAACTATATTGGAAACATCGTCCAATTATTCTGGTAATAGTTGGGTATACTTGAAATACCACCATTTTCAATGTAGCTTCGGCAATGAAGGCTGAGTAGTTGGGGTTTCCAGATGTTTTTTTGAAAAAAAAAACTGGAAACTACGGAGCATCAAATTTTCAAATGATACCGCACTTAACTGAAGCCTATCAAGGAAGCCGCACCAACAATAATATGTCAAAAAGAATACAAACTTGTTTATTCGAAAACAGTAGGTAACTTAAACTAAAAGAGAAGTAAATAGTTTTATGGAATTTACTTAATAGATGTTCTTTTATTTTCAATCTTGTCTCGTATCACAAATATCACAAATAACTATGCCACTGAATAAAATCTGGTCTACTGCGCAGCCAGGCGGCAAATACCGTCAGACCAACTTCTTAGTATGAAAGAGCTCTACAATCTGAGCTCCAGTTCAGTACTGAAACTATTAATAATGCAAACTGTTCAGCGCTATAAAGTAACAATAATCCACCAGTTATCAGAGATTGAAAGGCAACAATTCTATGATCCAATGATGGACGTTTGCTGTCGTAATCCAGTTTTCTCGCAGCGCAAATTATTTGCAGATGAAACAACGTTTTCATTACACGCAGTGGCGCTAACCTATGGGCAAAATGGGCATTTTCCCAGGGCTGCCAACAATAGGTACTATTAAATTCTAAATTTACTTCATTTATTTAAATTAGTCTCTAGGGTAATAGTTGCCAGTCGTCAAACTAATTACTGTAGCAAGTATACTTAGGCTTCTCACGGCGAGACCCCAAACCAATCTTTAACCAATTCATTACCGTGGTAAGAATATCTAATTTTATATTTAGCGCTCCTGTCGATATGGCCCCAAAACTAATCTTCTATAACCTATAATCTAACTAAATTTCTGTAGTAAGATAAGAATACCCAAGTTGAACTGGAAGAAAAATAATAAAAAAAAAATAAATATTTGGGACTGTTAGGAGTTTGAAGACATCGAAAAACATTCTGTCTTCTGTGTCTTTCGATCAAGTTAACTGTAGGAGATTCCTTACTCGCCCAAGTATTATTATCTCTTTCTCGGAAATTAGAAGGCGTGTTGTTGAGATTTATACCTTGATAGGTAGCTACTGGAGCATGTTAGTTTTTACCATCAAATGTATACATTTATAGCTATAATTGCATATATTACATGCAATAGAATTTCTAAAATAATTTTAAGTATTTAGCCCAGTATTCATTTGTAGATGAATTTTTAGGATTTTTTGACATCAACATTTATTACGACTTAAAGATACTATTGACACAAAAACTGCGAAAACATTCGTTATTTTTTGTTTGTCCGGCTATGTCTTCATATGTAGCTTTTTCTTAACAAATCGCAAGATTTTCTTATTTATTTTTTAAATTTTTTTGGTGCCTCTAGGTGTTTTTCTTATATATTTCATCTCATATGTTTCTCTTATACATTATCATCAACAAGAAAGGTAACAATAATATCATCTATAAAGCCTTTGCCCTCAGCTTGACATTTTCCCTTGATTATTTTTTTTGTACCTAATATTTTCATTCGATATAAAATTAATAGTTTAGCTGCATAAGATTCTATTTGATCGAGATCGGCCATGTCTGCATTAAAATAAAACTAGTAGAACTAGACAGATATGTCGATTAAAGCTGCGTTCGGATATTGTACTCCGTTGACACCGGGTATACCGTCCAAATGACACTTACGTGTTATTGGGTGTAAAAAGTGTAATACAATATCCGAACGCAGCTTATATTGACAGAAGTTATTGTCAAAACATTAGCATTGTCATTAGTGTCATTACTGTCATTTGAATCAAAAAATCTGACATATCCTGGCTACTAGTTTTAAAGCAGTACGACCGATCTCGATGAAATAGAATTTGCTCATGCAGCTAAACCATTGATTGTACCAAAAAATTTCATATTCATAAATTATTCAGAATTTACTCATCTTTAATTCATTATTTAACTATTTCGACGAAATTCCAGAAATGGCGGCTTATTTGCAAAATCTTTCAAAAATGCTAAGACTAAACCTCCAGTACCTTTGGACCCTTTTCAATAGAAAGCTTTTCAGCTCTAAGTTTGTTTATGAAACTTCTAAATATGAAGTTTCGTCCCGATACCTTAGTAGTTTCTCCGGAATCATCGACACAAAAAAACGGGTACACACACACACATACATACACACACAGACACTTTTTTGTACCTTGGTCAAAAATGTTCAGGGGACCCAAAAAGACATATTTCCGCTAAAATCTCAAAAAGAAAATTTGGCACGATTACAATACTTTACATATTGCGTATGATAAAGTAAAAATCTGATATGGCCAGGCACATGACTTTATCATACTATATACACAATTAATAGTTTAGCTGCATGAGATTCTATTTGATCGAGATCGGCCATGTCTGCATTAAAATAAAACTAGTAGAACTAGACAGATGTCTAGTAAAGCTACACCGTCAAAATGATACTTGCGTGTTATTGGGTGTAAAAAGTGTAACGGTGTGCAATATCCGAACGCAGCTTATATTGTGTCAAAACATTAGCGTTTGACACTAACTACTGTCATTAGAATCAAAATTTCTGACATATCCTGGCTACTCGTTTTAATGCAGTACGACCGATCTCGATGAAATAGAATTTGCTCATGTAGCTAAACTATTGATTGTACCAAAAAATTTCATAGTCATAAATTATTCAGAATTTCCTCCACTTTAATTTATTATTTAACTATTTCGACAAATTTCCAGAAATGGCGACTTATTTGCAAAATCTTTCAAAAATGCTAAGACTAAACCTCCAGTTCCTTTCGACCCTTTTCAACAGAAAGCTTTTCAGCTCTAAGTTTGGTCATGAAACTTCTATATATGAAGTTACGTCCCGATACCTTTAGTAGTTTCTCCGGAACCGTCGCCACAAAAAACGGGTACACACACAGACACACACACACACACACACACACAGACACACACACACACACACACATACACACACCCACATCCACACACACACACAGACATTTTTTGTACCTTGGTCAAAAACGTTCAGGGGATCCAAAAAGACATATTTCCGCTAAAATCCCAAAAATTTTTTTTGGCACGATTACAATACTTTACATACTAGTGGACCTGTGACCGCCTAAATAGGTAGATCAGTGAAGTCGGTAGATCGCTGGAATTGTTAGACTACACGTACAGGCTGTATTGAAAAACTAACAAAAAGAGCCATGTTTGTTAATTATCCGATTGATCTGAACTAAAAAGTACTGTCTTTATTTTATTGTAAAAAATCAGTGAAAGTTTAATCCTCTTAGTATCAATTTTTATTTTCAAATCCAACGTTTTTTTTTTCATTAGACAATTCATTTCTGAATTCAATGAGATAGATGCCTTAGATAAGAACGCCTTAGATAAGAAAATATTGAAAATTGCAAAATATTGATAAATCTGAAGAATGTGGATTAAGAAATATGAACATTTCATCGCTATTACTATGTACTACTAATGAGACAATATATTGGTTTTCCACATGTACCCGTATTAAGATCAATTTCATAAATATATAAATCGTGGATCTGTAGACAAACAGGTTGTTTGTAGTTAACATGTAAAAACCGGTTCCGAAGAAAAGATTCTTATGACTAAAATTAAATATTGGCGAAACACGCGTTTAAATTAATATTTTCAAAAATATTCATTAATATTCCCAAAAAATTTGGGTATATAATATTATATTCTTTGGGCCAATTGCCACCGCGGATCAAATAAATTAGATACACAACCACCCAAGAGGTACCAATTTAGGCTCGTTACTCCGTTTTTTACATGGTGAGTTCGCCGTCAAGAGGAAATATGAAAGCCCTATGTCCCATGTGTTGGCCAAGCAACTACAATCTTGATAGAGACTGCTTGGTTTGGCACAACTGTACATCAGTAATCGTGCAAGAATGTGAAATATTCATAATTCCTAAATTAAAATGTGGATGTAGTCCGTTATTGTAAAATTCTAATCGTATATAGATGGCTTGGTTGAGCATAACTGTATTATGTATATAATATAAGTAATTATTGATTAGCGACAACATCGGTAAGTAGGTAAGCGAGGACGTGGAATGGTAGAGTGACGACAAATATAATAACACTAATATAAAAATGTAATGTTTATTTCCAAAACATCTGTCTATTATTTAAATTTTTCATGGATAAAGAAGCATATTGTATTTTTCGTAAATTTCGTGTTATGTATGTTGTAACCTAATTCTGCGTGTGCCATGTATTGGCATAGCAATCGTAGTCTTTGGTTGACCATAACTGTCTTGCAGGTTACAATGATACGTATTATGTTATAAACGCAATTTTTATACTTGTAAGAGAATAATGCAGCGAGTAGACATTGTAATACTAATATGGATATAGTATTATATTTATAGAATATTTATTTGTCACATAATTTAAGTGTTGTAGTTCCAGCAACTACAGTCTGTACGACTGCTTGGTTGGACACAACTATTGTAGATTGGTATTGTAGATTAGTAACATTGTAGGTACCGTATATCGCCGAACTTGTAATATGTGCACGTATAATAAGATTCGTATGTTTAAATAAGCTTTTCCCTTATTATTTAGTTAATGTGATGAAATTAAATTATATATTAATATTAATTATATATAAATTAAATTATGTATTAAGAATAGTAAACAAATGAGAATGTAACAATAGATAGAGATAATAATGCAGCGAGTAGACATTGTAATATGGATATACAGTAGACTCTCCTATAACGCGGTTCCTAGAACGCGAAATACTACAAACGCGTATTCAATCAGTTTTCTGAAAAGATTATTTGTCGTATAATTTTATGATGTGCCATGTGTTGGCTCAGCAACTACAGTCGTCTGTACGACTGCTTGGTTAGGCACAACTATTATAGATTGATTTTGTAGATTAGTAACATTCTAGTTACCGTATATCGCAGAACTTGTAAAATGTGCACGTATAGTTAGATTCCTATTTTTAAATAAGCTATTCCCTTACTATTTAGTTAACGTGATGAGATAACTGGTAAAACAAATAAAAATATAAACCTCTTTTAAAATCTGTATTAAGAATAGTAAGCAAATGAGAACGTAACAATATGTAGAGAAAATAATGTACAGAGAAGACATTGTAATATGGACATAGTATACTACATATCAGTTTTCTTGAAAAATTATTTGTTATATAATTTTATGACGTGCCATGTGTTGGCCCAGCAACTACAGTCTGTACGACTGCTTGGTTAGGCATAACTATTATAGATTGGTATTGTAGATTAGTAAAATTGTAGGTACCGTAACTTGCAGAACTTGTAAAATGTGCACGCATAATAAGGTTCGTATTTTTAAATAAGCTTTTTTTCCCTTACTATATAGTTAATGTGATGAGATAACTGGTATAACGAATAATAATATAAATATCTATTAAGCAAATGAGAACGTAGCAATATGTAGAGATAATATTTTAATGATGTATTATTAGGTATATTATGTGAGGTATATTGTAACTTAATTATTGTACAAATAAAAGAAAAAATTACCAGTGACATGTAATGAAATTAGCAATGATAAAGAATTATGTACAAAATATGATCGAGGTTAAAAATCAAGTCCCTTTACATTGCAAAAGTGACAGGAAAATGAAAAATTACCCATGGAATAAATATCTAGAAATATAAATTTTTCTTCATTACGTGCGCCTATTAATTTGAATTGCAGAGAGCAAACTTGTGTAAACTATGTTTTTTGTAAAGAACAAATTTTGATTTTTCAATAATTGCCCCTGAGAATACGTTTTGTCGATTTGCACCTTTACAGAATCCCACTTTTTAGCCCGAGAAAATGCCACATATAGCTGGCCGTGTGCGAAAACGGGTTGAGGTAGATAAATTCCAACAAAATCAAAAGTTTGTCCTTGTGCCTTATTAATGGTTATTGCAAAGCAGACCTTGATCGGAAACTGTCTTCTTTTTAATACGAAAGGTACGGATGTTTCTGAGGAGGTGAGGTCCAATTTTGGAATGAAAACACGCTTCCCTTTTAGGTGACCCATCGAAATTTCACAATCTATTACGTTATTAAATAAATGTATTACTTTCAGTCGTGTGCCATTGCATAAACCTTCAGCTATTGATAAATTTCTAAGTAACATGATCGGAACGCCTTCTTGAAGAGTAAGAGCATGGGGGGGCATGCCTGAAGGTGTAATTGAATTTAAGTATTCTACCGTAAAATTTGCCCGTTCTTGATCGTCATCGGTGGCTATAGAGTCAATACTATAATAAATTACGGACTTTCCAGGAAGTTTATTCAAAATGTCATTGTTAATACGTTCGCAACTATCATTTTTCGGGGTCAATATTATTTTTGAATGAAGAGATGCATATTCGTTATCGCCAAATTTCTCAATGTCTCCGTAAATAGCCGAAATAATATCAGAAACAATACACTGACGCGGAATAATAATAGTGTCAACAGGCAAATTATGATCAATATGGTCGATCAGTTTCCCATCGCCCAGCTTTAAGAGCCACACGGCAAAATTATGCTCACTTTCGTGTGTGCGCATATTTCTCGAAAGCGTAAAATGAGCAAAGTGGACCCACGCATCTGAATTATTTACACAGGACTCTACTATTAGTGATCTGTGCCCTCGCGGTACCACAGGCAAACATTGTCTAAAATCTCCTCCTACTAATACTACCTTTCCCCCGAACGGTTTAGCATTTTTCATGACATCTTGAAACAATCTATCTACAGCATTAAATGCGTGCACGTTGGCCATCGTAATTTCATCCCAGATAAGCGCATGAGCTTTTCTTAATTGCTGAGCTTCTTCGGACTCCATTCCTATCGATGATGTGGACTCTCGTGTCAAATTTATTGGAAGACGGAATCGCGAATGCACCGTCCTTCCACCCCGCAGCAGAATTGCCGCAATCCCAGTCCAAGCTACTGATATTGCCGTTTTACCCATCACATATAACTCGTCCAAAATAGTATTATAGACAAAAGTTTTTCCAGTGCCCCCAGGTCCGTCTAAGTAGAATAATCTCTGATTTTCCCCGTCTGTTAATATGGCATGTATTACACGATCGTACACCAACATCTGATCGTTATTGAAATTGTGTTTGTTTATGCCGACCTGAATACGGATACTGATCATTTCATCCGAGCTAACACCTAAATAATCGTCATTATTAACAACTTGAAGAGTTGTATCGTCGATAGATGATAAATTTGGCAATTTAAAATTATCATAGTCATAACCGTTGCGCGTTAGTTGATTTTTAATTTGAAGTAATGCCATTCTTTCAGCACTGGTGCAGTCATAACCTTTATGCAAGAAGTCTTGCATTAATAACATTTTAAATTTGTCCCAAAGAACGGAAGGTGACAAAATTGTGCAAAAAGTTAGTAAACATACAAATAATTTACGCATTTGGAATGGCATTTGCAAAAGTGACGCTTCGCGCAGGCATTTTTCCCATTCCGTATCGTCCTCTAATAAATTTCTAGCTTGTGCTGCGTCTTTAAAATCACTATAAGTGATACCATCTACTGTGAGGAGCTCTTTATATGAGCGAGGTCCACGGACATAAAGTAATAACAAACGCAAAAAGAATAGCTCTTCATTACTGGGAGAAACAGTGTACATACGTGGAATTACTTTGGAACCATCATACTTTCGTTTGACCCATTCTGATTTAGCTGTATCAAATCTATAATAATGAGGAATTTCGCGATATACATATTGACGTGCATTACTGTCAGTTGCATTTAACTTAAACCACGCTTCAAACATAGATAAACTATTTAACGATTTTTCTACCGCTCTCGCTTCTTCCCCGTCAGGAAAATAAATAGGTCTTTCCCCTTCCAAATGGAATAATAAACGTATTATTGTGTGAGAAGTTTGATGTAACGGTAAACTCAACAACCTCCAGGTTGCTTCTGCAGAACCAACATACCTTGAATCTACATATTCTGCAATTTCGTCGTAATCGTTCGACTGTCCTAACTGAATTTTAAGCAATGCACTATCATGCCCTTTACAAATGTACTTGAAGATATATTTAACATTTTTAACAGATGAACACACTTCTATATTGATATGGGCGTCATATTTTTGTAATAGATAGGGGTTATATGGTACTACAAAACGATTATCTACGTCATACTCAATGCCATCCCGCTTAATATTAACTGTTCTCCCACTATCACTCCTTTTGTATATTGGAAATTTGTCACTCTCGACTACCGTTCTTTCTACGAACGCTTTTGGAAAATATTTTTTGCACGTTCCATCTTTCTCCATACATAGAGATTGTTTGTTAAGTGTTCCGCAAGGACCATGTATCATGTGGCTGCGAACACATTCAAAAATATTCTTATTATCCTTATTTACGGAGGGGTCTGGAATTTCGGCACTAATGAACTGATCAATTTTACTGGGTTCGCGCATTTTGTCCTCATTTGCAAGAGTTAATAATAGATGGACGTGAGGTAGGCCACGTTTTTGAAATTCAACAACGTACACATAAGCAACTGCTATGCCAAAAATTTGTTTCTTAGTTATGTCATTTAAAAATGATTTAAATTTGCTATAAAAAACCCTGCATGTTATATCTGGACGATCAAAATATTTTACATTATTTGGTAAATTGTTTATTATTTCCGGCCACCTAGGATTGCAGGTGAAAGTAATGAATAAATCTGGCCTGCCGTATTTTGCTACGATGGCCATTGCATCTTGAAAATGTTGATGCATGGCGCGCGGGCTGCCTATATATGTAGCTGGAAGTATGATAACCCGTCCCAATTCTATATTCGCTTTTTCAGCAACAGTCTTTACATAATCTATGACGCCGTTATAATTATGAGCTTTTAATTTGATTTGATTTTCGCGAATAAAACGTAATCTATCTGATTCCACCTTGTAGTAACAATCAAGAAAATATTGCTGCGTCAACTTGCCAGCATAGTAAATTGGATTAAAAGTGTCTCTTACGCTTAAGGCGCGGTACACGACATACTCTTGTCTACTAATTGCTTTGCGCTTCAAATGGGGTTTGTCGGTAGTCTTTAAAGGTATTCCTGGATGCCATCCCAAATCCCCTTTAGGAAATAATAACGGATAACAAAACGGATCTACAATCGGATTAAGAACATGTAGCCAATGTTTTGAAGTGGGATTACTTCGTAAGTAAATCCGCAATTCCTTCGGCTCTGGCGGTGCCCCATCGTCACCTACAAAAACCATACCCACTTCATTTCTATTCTGTGGCGCATTATACCGCCTTCTATCAAATTGAGGATCTTGGTGTATCTTAAATGAAATTGATCGCATATCTTTATTAAGTTGCAATGCACGGGCACGTTCTTCCGCTTCAATTTCTTTCAAAAACATGTAAGTCTTAGCGTATGGGTTTATTTTCCTTAACAGAGCGTCTATTTGCGCTATCAACTCGGGGTCGAGATCTGCATATCGTTCTGATCGTACTGTTACCGATTCTTCGTTGTTCATAAAATATAATAGTCCGTGATGCGGATTGGAATCAGTTGGGCATATATCTTGAACAGAGTGATATATCATACCTTGAATAATGCAAATTTTATATCTTTCGTCATTAGGAAATTTTATATCGGCAGTAAATGCCGCGAATGCAAATAGATTATTAAATGTCAAAATATTACTAAGAAATCTATTAGATTCGGCATGCACGTGAGTCAGCAATTTTTTTAACAATTGTGGATACCCGTGTAAATTTGGCAAAGATATAACACCACCCCGACAGCAATTGAACGTTTCGTCAGTGAAAAATTTTGCCCCGCATTTTGCGCACATATTAATCATAGCGCCGACGTTATGAACTGCAACATTTACTTTTGAGGCATCGCCATATGTTTTTATCCGCTTTGTTACTTTCTTTGTTGTTCTCTTTGTTACTTTCTGTGTTATTTGCTGTGTTGATTTCTTTGCAACTTTTTCTGTTATTTGCTTTGTTACTTCTTTTCTTGGTTTTTTGGTCGTTTCCTTATTATTTCTCCTCTGAGACGCCCTGTCCGTATTGCTGATATTATCTTGTCTCGTTATTACTCTCTTAGTTGGTCTTTTGAATATTTCTTTATTATTTATCCTATCAGAAACTACCGCTGTATTGCTGACATTGTTTTCTCTTATCAATAATGGATGACGATTAATTACAATTACCGCAGTGAGGCTGTACACATTTTGATTATGGTTAACATTTGCAGTGCTCACTGCGAGGTTACTTATTAATTTACGATATAACTCATCTATGGTTGAAAATTTCAAAACACACGAAAGACCGTCACTGCAAGGCGATCCACTTTCATCTCTTGAATGCGAATCAAAATAAAAATAGCATTCATTTTGTTTAAAGATTGCGACTGATAGACCGTTAGTGGTCAAAACACCACATTCGTAGTTTCTAAAAAAGGAAAATATGCCAATTTCTAAGCGTGGCATAAAATTATCGATGTGATCAAATAATCGACCATTAACAGCATTCTGTTCAACAATTTCAAAACTGATAGCTTCTTGAAATAATACAATATCTGTGAGCAATTCGGCAAGGGTTAAATAGGCCCTATTCTGTATATCAAAATTTAATAACGATCCACTTTCTCTACTCCTAACGTATAAATTATCCCCGCAATGTAATATTGAATCAATAACTGACGTATTCCAGTCTTCAAGAAATCGAACGGTAGACATTACACATGCAACGGCAGCATTAGCGGTGCACTGACTTCCTCGACTATATAAGTTAAATATTTCACTTCCTTGATTAAAGCTGCCTCTGATAATGTTTACGGTAACCTGACCTTGTTCGTTCACAACCTGTTTTCCGGTACCAGTTTGCACCTTTTTCCTGGTCTGCAATGGGTCAGGCTTCTTTGGCGGCATCTTGAAAACTCCTAAGGGAACATATTTTTTAGTTATAAAAATTATGCAGATACCATAGGTGACGCAGCAAGTGCAAAATAAGCCATCATCTACCGAAATACGTTAGGTATCTGTACGTTGATAAAGATATTAAATGAGCGTTAGTTGTTGTCAAATTTGGAAAGGTTATGCAAAATTTTATATTGCATTATGTATTATGCGTCTACCGAATTGAATGCTTTGACCGTTTCCCGAGCACCATTTTGTCACGCTGACACGTATCCGGGCGTTAATCGCAGTCACGTTGAGTACAATGTAATTTGTATTTATCATTGATGACCAAATAAATATTGTATTTAAATGTTTCACTCAGTTGTTCTTTTGTTGCAACGTGCATACAATTTGCTACCGTACTCATGTTCGTAAAACGATTGTAATCAACCGTGACTTCTATATGTATGTGTATTCATCATAATTATCTTCTATCTATTGCTCATTATTTTGATGGTTTTTGAGTTTGCATAACTGGCAACATTCAAGAAACCAGCAAGCATATCAATTGTCTGTTGTTTGCCAAAATATTATCAAATTGGCATATTTTATACTATCCAAAAAATTGTCCTTCTAATTCCGTTGATTTGTGTGAATAGTTCTGCCTAATCAAAAGCAGAATCTTAATAACCAACAATATTTACCGCCTGGAACTCTCCAAAGCAAAACATAACCTCATATTTGCAAATATTTACATCCATACATCTAAAAATTTGTGACTACCAAAGTTGCCATGCGCGAGCAATAATTTAAAATATTCTAAAACACGCATTCTTACAAAATTAATTCAATAAATATATTCAATTTTGAATCTGTTACAACACATACAAATTGTCTAACAACTAACGCAAAATATATATTTAATTCTTACCTCGCTATAAAATTCGCCGACGCACTAATAAATAGCAATTAGAGAAAAGAAAAAATATTCGAAAATTAGCAGAAAATCGATTAAATTAGCAATAACTGTGAAATCCAGGGAGCATCACACAAAGTACTGCAATCGAATGACATTCAAAATCGTTTTCCAACGGCTAGAAACAAAAGCTATCGAGCATAGAGCCAATAAAATTCAAATTGTGAGACGGTTATAATAAATGAAATTTAACCCAGGCTTTTTGACAGTTGACCGTGAAAACTGTTGTAGAATACATCTATAAGAAATATGGCAAGTACTATAACATTTCTAGGATCCAGCATCCTACGACGAATGCAAACAGATATATTACGTAAGTATCTTAGAATAATATATATATATATATATATATATATATATAGATATGATTAATAATATATACGATAAAGTAACAACATTCTCTTTCTAGATGTGAAGCCATTCCTAAGTGGAAACTACAAAATTTCCGCTGGATTATGTGTCGGGGGACAGCGCATACACAATTTAATCCGCAGGATTAAAGCCAGCGAGAAAAAAAATTCTCTTTGGAGCATCAACACAGATATGTATATTATCATGTGCGGAACAAATGATATATTAAGAGGTCGGTCAATGAAAAAAATTAAGCGAGAATTTAGACATTTAATAAGAACGGTATCACAAAATACGACAATAAACATAATTATTTGTACCTTGCCAGCGTGCAAAGAAATCGAAGATATAATCGTAAGTAATAATAATCACAATAATTAAGTAATTTATACTTGTACTAAATGCTATTTTTGCAGACTTTCAATAATTTTATAAAATACTTTTGTCAACAAAACAAATACAGATATATAGACGTATACAATATTTTCAAGAATTTACGTTTTAATGCATTTAAAAGGTACAGTCAAACATACACATATTATATAATTTGTAGAATACTGATTTACCTCATCTCCTTTTTTGCAGAGATGGAATACACCTGACAAAAAGGGGTTCACAAACATTATGGAGAATCATCAGATCAGCCATAGATATTTAAATATATGAAATAAATAGTTGATATATATATATATATATATTTAATAATTAAAGAGCTCAGAATGAAAAGTGGATAAAGACCATAGGAAACCATATGTTTTTATCCACTTTTCATTCTCATGCCTTCAATTATATAATAATAAATATATTAATATATATATATATATATATATATAATATATATTTTTAATAAAATTAAAAAAGTACTTATGCCTTTTTATTCTATTACCCTTTAAGCACACATTTATAATACCAAACAAAATTTATAAATAAAAAACATTAATTATCAACAATAAATAACTGAAACAATACAAATATAACACTAAATTCGACGATAAAACTTGAAAAATAATTCTTATAAAATGTACACTTATCATATTTTACTATATTGTTCTATTTATATATATATTTTTTTCAAACTATCAATATGACAATTGACAACAAAAATTCTCCAAATAACTTTTTCAGTGTAGTAGTGATTTTAGTGCATTAACGTCAACATGACACGTTAGGCGCTACACGTTAGTGTAGCCTAGGCATTACAGTTACGCTGTTTAGTGTTTAATAATAACAATAATGGAACAATTTGATAACGCCTTCGCTGATGACCAAATCTTAAAATGCACGCCATACAAATAATTCATAGTTTATTAATGCTGTTTTGTATTTTAGCATCCAATTTATCTCAATCAAAGATTCTTGAAAAAATCATATTTACTTAGTAATTAACAATTTATGTGAACGACATTTAAGTGGGAATTTGTATGTTGTCAGTTTTCATATTCTATTCAAAGTCATATTCACAATAATCTCATTCATAATACCAAAATATTATATTAATAATGTTGCTTAAAAAGAATATCAAAAGAAATAATAGACAGGGTATCGCAACAAAAATTCTATCAAACTACCAAGTAATTTCGAACAAAAGAAAATACCAACATGATTCCTATCCAGAAAGCATATCAATTAATGGCACGATAATAAGAATAATTTTAAAATATGTTACAAAATTGAAAATCAGCACCACTACGAACTATATCAGCACCGTTACGGATTACGTCCGCGCCATTACAACTTACGCAATAACCCTTCCGAAACTAACCTACGTCGATATAACTTTTTTTGTTAAGATTGACATTACTTGAGGAACACTCCTGAAATTACTGTGACAAAATTAGCAGTAGAAAAATGTTTGTCCTGTATTCTTCCATGTTATGTCTGTAAGACAATTAAAATCATTCACCTCGACAGTGTCGTCGCATTCGTAAGGTCAATCTAAAGAAATATAAACTAAATTACTTTAAACTATTTGGGGATAACTATAATACAATACCGTAAATGTCTTTGTCCACATATGTACTTGTTCTAATGACAAATTCGACAATAGTATTACTCAACAAACTGTTTCGGAATCCATAAAGTTTATCAATAAAATTTCGTTTCTAGTCCATCTAAAAACCAATAAATAACTGTTAACGTAAAAATAACTATGAAAGAAAAACAAAAGCAAGAACGATGTGACCAAAAGAAGTTGATAATTATGGTAAATAGGACTATTTGAGTCATCGTAAAACTCGAGTCTCGTAAATCGAACGAAGTAAAGTCGTAATTTCGTCTAGTTGTGATTGTTACACGTCCGTTGTTGTGGCTCTACCAACATACCCTTCTGGATTAAAATTAACCTTGATTTTTTTATAACAAACATAATATTTCTGGTCCTACGATAAGCGTTTTATCAATGAAGATTATATGTCGGATTGTATTCGATCAGGATGTGTCCGATTAGAATAATTCACAATATATGAATTGTACCTCTATAAAGCATTACTCTTCTACTATTCTCGCTAGTTCTTAGATATTCATCTTGATTTCTTCAATGGTTCAATACACATTGTCAAATCGTCAGACGATTGTGAACGTACAATTCTTCTTTGATACGTATGTAATGCCTATAAAACCTGAAGCAGAGTAAGCGTACTGTTTATTATTAGTTAGCTTCTTCTTGTAGGGGTTCGAGATGGAATTATTGGTTATACGCTTGGTTATGTTTTGACATTGGACACTAATTTAAATTTGAAATTCAGCATTGCCAACTTAAGTCTCTAACAAAACAAAATAATTTTCAAACGTGCGAAAATACAGGCTAGCGATTTCTTATTAGTTATTACAAAATGAACAAAGGTAGTTTCTAGCCATTTGAGTTCCAAATACGGTAACTTCAAACTTCAAGCGGTCAAGCGGGGACGCCAGAATGATAAAGAAAGTTCATAAAACTTCAAATACAATTCAACTTTTAATTCATTTATGTTGTTCGCATGTTGTTTACCAAATGATGTTCCGCACGATTCATCGTATCCTAAATAATCTACGTTAACATGTAATAAAACTCAGCGCTATGTGCTATAACCATATCCCATTCGTACGTAATGGAGACAAATGCGAATTATTAATTATTATTATACATACAAAATGAATTATCATAATATGGTTTCACAAAGGTTTATTCCTCGACTCCCGCAGATAAAATCAATAAATATCGCTTAGCTTTTAATGATATTATGCATCTACCTACTCGCTGTTATATGAAAAGGTTATTTATAGGTTATGGTGGCGTTTTTGACGTTTCTAGCTCGCAGCCATGACGACGCGAACTAAACAGCTACTGAAATGTTGAGGTCCTTTCACCAAAATCGCTCGCGTTTCGGAAAATTTCGAAGCAAAAACGCCCGAGAGGTCGTTTTTCGTCGATTTCGAAAACTCACGCAACGTAGAATGGTCCATTTAGGGGGACAGTCGCGCTCCGCGCGACTGAAATGCGTTCCCCATTTTTTCCATAAGCAATTAAGAATCGATTTTTTGGCAGGTGAAACACCGATTTAAAAACGTTCAATTGCGTTTACTTAATATAGACTAGTGGACCTGTAGACCGCCTATTGGGTAGATCAGTGAATCGGTACATTGCAGGAATTGTTAGACCGCATATACACTGGCTGTCTTTAAAAAATACTTTTTTTGCAAAATCAAACTTTCAAGTTGATATAAAGTTGTTTCTATGGATTCATATATACAACCAAAAAAATTGGCTCAACTAAAAAAAAATAGTCTCGCGCAAGTAAAAGAAAATATAATTTGTCGCAATAAATTTGATTTTCTTTTTATTGTTGCTTTTTCTTTTCAAATTGAATAATTTTAAGAATAAGTATGGTGTGAAATAATAGTATAAAAAATATATTATTAAAATATATTAACAAATTTAGCTTATTTTTATAATCAATGCGAATTATGACGACAAAAAACAATTGTTTTTATTCAGTGACAAACATGATCTCCAAAAAAATGTAAAACAAATTTAGACACCGTGTGGAAAACCTAGATTGCTTTCAATTGGGCAAAATTTGTCCATAGAGTCAACTTTTTATCTTATAACTTATATAATGTAATATTTATATTTTGTAAATTTAACATAAAGTTATTTTTTATATAATGGCTTGTTGTTGGTCCAGTAACTACAATCTACTCTTGTATAGAGAGCTTTATTGAAAAGAATATTTGATTTGGTTTTCTTTTAGATCTTATTAAAGATGTTTGTTACATGAAAAAGAAATAATTGTTACATGGAACACAAAAGAAGCTTCAATTGTTAAAATTACTAAATTTTATGCCAAGTGCAGGAGACCTAAATCTTGCAGTAGAGTATTATTTTTATACTACTGTCACAACCTATAGTTAACTTGAAAACACAACCATAGTTAACTTGAAAAATACTTTACCCTTACTACAAAACAACACAATTGAAAAAAATTATAAACTTTATTCCTTTTCTGAGACTGTTCATATCATATATATTTGTAGAACAATTGCACATTATTGTATATATATATATATGTATATATTACAGAAGACAATAAAATAAATAAAAAATGGAATATTTACAAACCTAAATATTTCTTCATACCATGTACCTGTTGATTTGAATAGACTCTTTTTCAATAATCGCCCCTGAGAAAACGTTTTGTCAATGTACACCTAGGTGTAACCCCACTTTTTAGCCGTAGAAAATGCCACATTTACCTGGCCGTGTGCAAAGACGGGTTGAGATAAATAAATTCTAACTAAATCCAAAGTTTGTCCTCATTTATGGTTATAGCAAAACAGACCTTGATTGAAACCGTCTCTTTGTGATATGAATGGTACGTATGTATATGAAATTGAAAATCTCA